>JAFVLL020039724.1:0-25952 GCA_021397915.2 Tor tambroides | reverse complement strand
AATAATAATATACAAATATTACGTAAAAAGACGATCAGTTAATGGACACAGCTAGTAAGACTGATGGATAAAAATGTTTTCTTGTAGGTCTATTTTATTTTATGTACTTTATGTAACATTTAGCCTATTTGTGATAATTCGAATGCTGGTTACATTCGCGTGCAATTGCCTACAGTCCGGTAGCCTATGGTCAATATAATAATTTATGTAATAATTTCTATAATAATTAATATAATAATTTCTTAATTCAAAATAAAATATTAATGAATCCCTGATAATCCCGGGTTGCTATGGTCACGTAGGTTTGTTTACACGTGGCCATGAGAAAAATATGTCCTTCCCTCAACATAAGAAATCGTGGCCACGAGAAATGGATGTCGTTCCCTCAACATAACATCTCGAGGCCACGACATAAGGATGTTGTTATCTCGACAAAACGATCTCGTGGCCAGGACATAATATCACGTTCCCACGACTTAATACGTCGTGGCCACGACAAAACTAAGTGAACCGAATATGACCCCTCATGGGCACCGTAAGGATCAGTATTTTCCACAGTAATTTAAAATGAGCGTGGCTGTCTCTAGATCAGCAGCTGTGGAAAACGTATTTTGCATGGCATGCGCACGTGCAGAGAAAATTCATTAATGCAGTTTTTTTTCAATAAAGATTTTTTTTTAATAAATAAAAGTGATATAATAAATACATTACAATATTTTTATTAAGTTTTAATCACAATAAATACAAATTCATTGGTTTTAAAAATATTTTATGACATCCGGCACTCGCCTAAAAACGGGTGTTTATGCGTAGTAAATGTATTTACGCTAACATATGCTAATTTTGAGCTGGCAGCCAATTTAAGCTGACATGGATATAAGAATGTTTTTCAAGAAAAAAAAAAAAATCATGCAGCAAAAATCTGAACAACCCTTACCCATCCAATACAAGTGTGAAAATATCAGAGAAAAACTTAGAAGAGAGCTCGTCTTCAACAGATACAGCTGGTAGGTCTGGCAGCGGAAGGCCTTATGAACGGGAAGATCGGTTGGAGTGTCTCACCACTAAAAGAACACCACCTGTGGATTTGGGCACAAAGGACACTGGACTATCACAACCCTACTTACCCAAATACCTGAAAACACTGGTCTGATTACTACAAGGCATATGCATTCATTGAATACAGCAAAGAGGCCATATTCTGCTTCCCATGTAGATTGTTTCAGGGCAGTTCTAGTGATGCATACAGAGATCCTACTTTTATTGCAAATGGAAGAATATTTTAGCAAAGTTACAGAAACCTGCAGACAGAGCGCCCCATCGTCACTGTACAGAGCAATGGCACTGCTTTGAGCAAACCAAAGCTACTGGTTCAGTCGCTGCACAGTTAAGTGAATCACACAGGACCACAGTGCAGGGCAATAGGGAATATGCAGCATCCATTGTTGACATATTGCTCTATTTACGAAAACAAGGACTTGCACTGAGAGGGCACGATGTGAGAGACGCTTCTGCAAATCGTGGGAAATTTTTGGAACTGTGCGACTGGTATGCCAGGCGTGACAAGGCTTTCTGTACTCGATTAAATGCCCCGTTCAATCTAACGAGCCCTGACACACAAAATGAATTTTTAGAAATAGCTGCTTGTTTAGTCAAAGACAAGATAACCCACGGAATCGAAGAAAAGGTTTTTTTTTAACTGTTCTAGTGGACGAAGCACGCAGTTTTAAAGAGGAACAAATGGTGTGTGAGGTACACAGAGAGGTTGGAGATAAAGGAAAGATTTCTAGGATTCGATTACTGTCCTGAAAGAGCGGATGCTACTGGAATTTATGGACACGTAAAGCACTTTCTTGATGCCTGTGGAATATACACTTTACCCATCTTTGCACAATATTATGACGGAGCGGCTATCACGTCCGGTCACGTAAACGGAGCTCAGCAGAAACTGCGTCAGGACCATCCATCTGCGGTGTACATGCACTGTATGGCCCACAAGTTGAATTTGGTTTTGGTGGATCCCTGCAAGGTAAATCGCACAGCAACTATGTTTTTTCAAATCTTCGAGAGTCTGTATGCATTTTTCTCACAACCAGGCACTCACCATGAATACCAGCAGCACCAAAAGGAGCTTGGAGTTAAAGCAGAACTGACGGCAGTTAACGAAACGAGATGGGCATGTCGTTGGAAAAACATAGCAGCTGTAAAGAGTTCAGTAAGTGCCCTGCTCTCCACTCTTTCTGAACTCTCTGTGCTGCCTTATCGTAGGTTTGTTGAGGCATCCAGTCTATTAAGCCATCTCAAGAAGGCCACGTTCTGGTGTGTGTCTTGTGGTGTTTTACCATGTTTTCAGTATGATCCATGTTGCACACAAGGCACTACAAAAGAAAGACAACATTATCTCAGGCTTCAAGTGTCATGGAATCTACAATAAAGGGCCTTGAGAGGATGAGGACCACAGAAAAGTGAGAAGAATTATGGATTGAAATTGAAGCATTCTGTAATTCACTTGACATTCCAGTCTGTGAAGATGAACACTATCACACACGTAAGCGAGCAATGAAAAGAATTGCTACGTTGGATTCCTGTGTTGTCACAAGTTCCCTTGGACAAATAGAATACCAAACAGATATCACACAAAGCATGTAAGAGAAATTGGCCCAAAAGCTGTACTTTACTGTTTTGGATACTCTTTTGGGTGAGTGTCGTTCCCGGTTTCCACCCAGACCATGGAAAAAGTAAAGAGTGTTGATGCAGTGCTAAAATGCGATCCAGAGGGCGTGCAGTGTCTTTTAAATAAATATGCGACTACCCTCTCTGTCAACCCAAATCTGGCCTGTACCGAGATGAATTTAGTGAAACTGCACTCACCTCACACATCTCCTGACTTTGTGAGGGAGGCACTCTTGACTGGATTTTATCCAAACTTCTAAAAACTTTTCAAGTTGGCACTGACATTACCGGTGGGGATCGCAACTTGCGAAAGATCGTTTTCAGAAATGCGTCGCGTAAGGAACTGGATGCGTTCAACTATGGGGCAGGAGAGACTTTCATCTTTGAGTCTGCTGCATATCGAAAGTGACATAGCCACAGGTCTAAACAATGAAGACATCATCATCGCATATGATGCCAGGTCTAAACGTAGGATTTTGCTGCATTAGGTAAGGCAATGGCTATTTTTTTTATTTATATTGGCTGCCATGCCAAATCACATGCATATTTATTTTCTGCTAAAATTAACAGTGGTTTGTAAAGTAGTTCCTTTAGTAACAAATAATTTATCGTGAGCGTTTATACTGCGATGTGTAGGTTGCTGCTAGGCAACAATTTGGTTGAAACATCTTCTTGGTTGGTTGGAAATCTTTTTAAATGCATCACAGGGAAGCGCATATCTTAGCCTTAAGGCCATTGCACACTGAGTCCGAAATTTTTGCATGCGCTTTTCCGTTTTTTCGTATTCTCCATCCTTTCCTATCAAAATGCATGCAACGGATGCGAAAACGCAGAAAATCGAACCTGATCCGAATTTTTTTTGACGGACGAAAATTTCGGAGGCAGTGTGCAAACGTGATTGACACAACGTGAGGTCAAATTTATTTTTTAATGTGCGAAAATTTGAGAAGGGTATAACTGCAGCCTGGAGATCTCCAAATGGGGGCGGGAACTCCAAAACGGGGTGGGAGCTCCAAAATAGGGCGTGGCTTCCTCCCATTGACAGACAGGCACGACACGCATGCGCAATTTTTTCTACCAATCAACTTCAACGCAAACTCCGCCCCACAGCTGATTCTAAAGATTTTATTGGTTGTGTCAATCACAGTGTTAATTTAATTACCTACAATATAGGTGCGTTCGGCTTGAAGCACGGCTACAGACGGCGATCAACGAGAGTAGCCGCTTGCAGTCAGGGGAGGAGTTGAAAACGGACACTTCAAGCCGGACACATTCTGCTCCCGTTAGTGACGCTCACGCGGTGTTTGCATACTCTATCACAGATGAAGTGAATAAAATCCAATATTTGTCAAATACACAGATGTTTTAGAAACGTTTTCATGAGCAACAGAAACACTTTTTATATACTGTTTAATACAGCGCCATCTGTGTAAGAATAAAGTTCAACATAATCATAATCTATTTAAATACTAGGCTATTTAAATACATGTGCTTTTATCAGTGTTTTTTGATAAACGTGACTCAATATAACATTGCGACTACAGTAAAAAAAAATATTTTACTGTTCTAAAAACACAGATTTGTGGCCATTATTGGAATTGAAAAGGTTAGAATAAACCCGAAACACACGTGATTATTGTCATGCGGTGAATCTGGCCAATCGTGAAACAGTTGTGTCGTCATCAGCGCTCCTGCAGTCGCTCTGGAGAAACTGCGGCGGCTGAGTTAGCCGGCTGATCTCGAAACGCTCTCGCGGCACTTTGATGCCACACGTGACAGTCACGAGGCGTCGGTCCCGTCTCAAGTCGGACAAAATTTCTAACCAGCATGCACTGCTTCAAGTCAGAATTTGATCGATCTGCGCAGCGCTGCATTAAGTCGAACGCACCTTATGCTACAAAAAATGCTAACCACTAAACCTACCCCACACCTGACCCTAACCTTAACCAGTGAAATTGGCGCTGAAAAGAAAGTTGCAGTTCAGGAGATAAGCAGTTAATAAGATTATGCGATATGAAATCGCTGAGTCAGGCCGTTCCGTTCCGTAACTCCACAACCGGACCTCACCGGACAATGGCACCTTTTTAGTTACACCCAGCGTCACTACCCCATCCTACCCTGCAAATTTCAAGCCCCGGGACACCTCCGTTGCTTAAAACAAAGCGATAGAGTAAAATCTTTCGCCTGCGCTGCTCTGGGACGGCTCGCGGGAGAGCTCGTGGGTGATTTCCGATTATATCATAAAACAGAGGTTCAAACTCCGGTCCGAACACCACTGGGCTCTGCTCTCACCGAGAATATTGATTTATATAGCATATTTTATTTTAGATCAACTACAATGTTTAATTTATAAAGTGTTATTTTGAAATGTAAATCAATAATAATTGGCTGAACCCAGAGCCAATGGTGAAAGTCTTTGCGCGAAGAGACCCCACCCCATTTTGGAGGTTCTGCCCACTTTTGGAGTTCACGCCCCATTTTGGAGATCTCCGGTCTGCAGTTATACCTACTTGGAAAATTTCGGACTCTTACCCTAGAGTTGGTTCACCCTCCTCCTATGCGAACATTAGCATATTGCCCGCCCACTTGTTGGTTTTTTCGCACTGGTCTGAATGAAAAGTCATTCTTTGCCACTAGGTGCTGCAGTAAAAATAGTGGTTTCCCTGGTAACACTGTACACAAAGCAGCACTGCTTTCACAAACGCTGCTTTATCAGGCCTTACAGGCATGATGAAATGAGAATGAGACCAATCGGGCCAATCACCGCTGATTAGCATCACGCAAAGGAGGGATTTGGAAAAATGAATCGTTGAGCGAATCGTTTGGGAGTCGTTGAGCAAGTAAGGTAAAAATAAATGAATATTATAAGACGATGAAAGTGTTTTTTGACCTTGCATGCATGTCAACCTGTTGTTGGGGACTCCCAAAACCAAAATATGAACCTTTCATTACCCATAATAGGGGCACTTTAAGGTTTTATTGCTGAAATAAACTTGCTCTGTGAACAGATGCAGTCACGTCTCAGTCAAAAAATACATGACATAATCGGTCACAAGACACACAAGATCCAATGCCATTTCAGAATCTAAGCTGACATAATGACGCAATCATTCACAAGACATGCGACAGCCAATGCAATTTCACGATCAAAGCGGAGGTAACGCTTGCTCCCTCTGGTACCAATTTTGAATAAGCACAGTAAACAGAGTCAGACAGCAGTTTTATGGCAGATTGCGGATGGAGACAGTGATCGATTTGCGTGCGTTCTTGACACATCAATCGTTTTACTTCAGACCACTTGGTATTTTTTTATTTGACTTTTAAATAAATAGAGTTTGCTGTCAAATCTGCCTGTTATTGGTCAAATCGTGGGGCCTGATACAACTGCACCAGTTGCACCGCCCAAAGGACGGCCCTGACTATGGCATACTGTGAATATGACTTGTGCATTTTAAGTATATGATTTTCTAATTTCTCTGCTCCTGGAGAGCTACTGTCCTGCAGAGTTCAGCTCCAACCCCAATCAAACACACCTGAACCAGCTAATCAAGGTGTTAAGGGTTACTTGATAATTACAGGCTTGTGTTGGAGTATGGTTGGAACTGAATTCTGCAGGATGGTAGCTCTCCAGGAGCAGGGTTGGAGATTCCTGCTTAGTACATTCCAAAAAAATAATTTTGCCTTAATCTTTTAACATTTTATGTTGTAGCTTTATGCAAAATTATTATTATTATTTTTCATATCAATCTACACTCCATAATGCCAAAGCAAAAACCCAATTTGTGATAATTTTGCAAATGTAAATATATAATATACATACACATACACACAAATAATATTCCACAGACCTTTAACTCCATAAATTATTTTTGGATCCATCACAAAAACTTTTTTTCTTTTTTTTTTGCTTTGTCATTGTGGGGTATAGAGTATAGATGTGTAGGAGTATGTGGGAAGGAAAAAAAAAACAAAAACAAAACAAGCATATATGGTTGAAGGGATGATAGCTATAGTTATTCTCTTATGTCTTAGCAGTTACGTTGTGAAATGATACCTTCTAAAATGAATGAAAATTTGTCATACAACACCAAGTTGGGACATTTTGTAAAATGCAGTAAAATCAAGAAACTGTGATTTGTTAATTCTCTTTAACTTTTATTTATTGACAAAAGTACACAGAAAAGATTTACAAAGTTTTCACTGACCAACATAAATTTATTTTGTAAATATGAACAATTGTTTGGTTTTTTTGATGGCTGCAATACATTCCAAAAAAAGCTGGGACAGAGGCAATAAAAGTGAAAAGGTTATAGATTATCCAAGTTAAGTTGTTTTGAAACCGTTCACAGTAAGCAGGATGGTAATAGGTCATCTCAGTCTTTGCAAGCCAAGTTGGATCATGGCTCATCGCTTTGTGCCAAATTTCACCAGAGAAGTGTCAAACAAATCAAAAATCACATTTCGCTATGCAAAATTACAAAGAATTTAGGTCTTTCACCAAGTACCATACATAATATTGAGAAAAAATTCAGGGAATCCAGCGAAATCACAGTACATGTAGGGCAAGGCAGGAAACCTCAGTTAAATGTGCTTGACCTTTTTGCCCTCAGATGGCATTGCATAAGAAACAGTCATGCTGCGGAGTTAAATATAGCCACATGGGCTCAGGAGTACTTCCGAAAACTGCTGTCACTTAACACAGTCTGCTGCTGCATCAAGAAATGCAACTTGCATATCTATTACTCTAGGAGAAAGCTACACATCAATTCTATGCAGCGATGCTGCCAGGTACTCTGGGCCAGAGCTCATCTCAGATAGTCAAAAAGACTTTACTCAGATGAGTCCACATTTCAACTTGTTCTGGGAAAAATGGATTTCGAGTTCTCAGTCCCAAAGACCAAAGGGACCATCCAGACTTTCATTAGCGACAGAAGCAAAAGCAAACGTCTGTCATGGTATGGGAGTGCAGCAGAGCAAACAGCATGGGTGACTGGCATATGACTGGGATACTGCCATCAAGCTGATGTCTTTCATGGGAAGTCCATGGTTATTAGATCAAGACAATGCCAGCTCTCATTCTGCATGTGCTACAACAGCGGGGTTTTGTAGAAACAGAGCGAATGTGTTAGACTGGCCTACCTGCAGTCCAGATCTGACTCCTATTGAAAATGTATGACCAGTCATGAAAAGGAGAATCAGACAACGACGATCACAGACTGCTGAGCTTCTGAAGTCTTGTATCAAGCGAGACTGGACAAAAATTTTGCTTGCAAAACTTTAACAATTAGTATGCTCAATTCCCAAACAATGAAACATTGTTATTAAAAGGAAGGTTGATGTGACACATTGTTAAACATGCCTCTTTCCCAGCTTTTTTGGAGTGTGTTGCAGCCATCAAAATTTGTTCATATTTACAAAATACATTTACGTTGGTCAGTGAAAACTTTGGAAACATTTTCTTTGTACTTTTGTCAATTAAATAATAGTTAAAGAGAATTAACAAATCACAGATTCTTGATTTTATTGCATTTTACAAAACATCCCAACTTCTCTGGAATTGTGGTTGTATTTCACATTATAGCCTGTACCACAGATGACTGCTGTGCTTTTTTTTTATTTATTTATTTTTTTTTTATGGTCATTGCTTTTGTCTAAGCTAATGCGGTGTTATCAACAATAATCATGCCTTTTTTTTTTTTTTTTTCATTTTTCTTTTTTTTGAGCTGTTGAAAGAGAACATTTTTTTTTTGTTTGTTTTTGTTTATGAAACCACCCAATTAATTAGTCTAATTAATTATTACTGTCACCCAAAAGTCATGATTTAGACTCAAAACCAGCTTGTCAACATTATCTTCTGTGATATGTAATACTTCGGCATATTTCTAATACACATTTTGTGTTTGAGAGCAATGACAAACTTATTAAATAGTAATTTATTAATTTCTCAGATCTCATCATTGAATGTCAAATTACAGAGATTAACAGATACATGATACAATAAGGTTTTACAACATTTTTACAAGTGTGGTCACTGTCATTGCGATAAGCAAAAGAAAAAGAAAAGAAAAAGAAAATAAATCATAATAGCAATAAAAATCCCATTTTTTTTAATCTTCATGCAATAACACTCAGATTTATGAATCTTCCATAAACCGTATCGGATATCTTCAAACCTCATCTGTGAACCGAACAAGTAATTTTTTTTAAGTCAACAAATATTTATGTCTCTCAAAAATGTAGCATTTTACATTTAAATATACCATTTATGGTAAACAGTGTATCATCAATGCTAACAAAGTGTCTATGACATTGTAAATTATGATATTATGAAGTCAAGAGGGATATAAATGAATAAAATGTTTATATTTCAGTTAATATTCTGTGATGGTATTAATATAGAACTTTCTGTGAAGGTTAAAAATAAAGATAAAATTATTATTAAAAATAAAATAATAAAAATAAAGATAAAACAAGTTTTTTTTTTTCACAATGAGACCACTATTTAACAAAAAATAGTGTAAAAAAATTGCCACAAGATATTCCTTTGTAAAACCCTCGCTATCAAAGACACTACAGCAGTTCTTTTTGATAGTATAAAAAAGACCATCCAACATTTGCTTTTGAAATAGCAGCTTGATAGAACTGAACGGTAAGCAACATGACTAAAACAATGAATGTTTAGACATTAAAGTGACAAATTATATGTAAATAAAATTAATTTTCCTCGTCAGTACGCTTAAAAAAAATCCTTAAATTAAAGAAACAGGAATCAAGAGAGCATGAAACACAGTTAATGATATTCTGCGCAAGCGAGTATAAGGCTCTTATGTACACAGATTTGTATTTTTTTCAATGCTAATGCTAAATCGAAAACTAATGGAATGATGGATATTAAAATAAAATGCTGAAATATATTCTTACACAGCCAATGCTAAAGTTTCATACAGCACAAAGCCCTTTCACATGACTCGTCAGCGTTCCCTAACGCATTGAACTCTGTAAGTCTACAGCGTTATACTGGTCTTGTGTTGAGCGCAAGACAGACTTTTTACTGATGCTGAGTGTTAAAACAATTTTAAAGCCACTTTCTGCTGGCATTTCAAAATGCAGTTCATGGTTACCTAACAATTTGCAAGATGTATCATTATGTGGGCGGTTTAGGCGTACTAGATACATCAAGGACAGCAAAAAGCCAAAGGCTGTTCCAAGGTAAAAAGAACATCATTTGATGTTTTGGTATGCTGATGCTCCAACCAAACTTCATAACTTACTTAACCAACAAATCTTCATTAGCTAAGCAGCTTTACCAGAAATACCATGCTGGTTAATAACCTTCACCAGCTAAGATGTGCTGGTGAACCTCTTGGCTATGCTGGCTTTGCTGATCCAAAACAGCACCAAACCTGGAAATTCACGCTCGCTTAAGATCTCAACAAGGATATTGTGGCATTCAGAGGGGGAAACAAGCTTGACCTTTGACCAGTTTTTGTAATATATCAAAGCAACTGACAGGGCTTAAATGAATAAATGTTGTTTCAATGTTATTTTCACTGTTTAAATCCCTAACACGAGTCCTGTGAAAGAGGCTTCATTCATTAATCACTGACCAGTTTGCGACATGTTTCAGTTCCAACACCATAGCAACAGGTTATCTGATCACCAAAAGCCATAAACACTCATCAGTTTCACACATATGATACGAGCCATTAGAGATTTCTGTTAATCATTTTGTTTGATGATAGATGAAAACAGCTGCGTTTAAAAGCCAACCAAGTCCAAGAATGAACAAATGATACATAATGAATGGGGGCAGTTTGCTTTCTGAAGCACACCCATTAATAATTTACATGACCTCCAAATAATAAATTAACAAATGAATAAATAAACTAGCAGGCAAGCAAACATCAACAAACCCGTTTCATTTTTTTTCTCCCCCATTATGGAAAAATATCACTGATATAATAGTCTTTTTTACAGAATTAGTCCTTGTGAGGGCTTAATCAGTTTATTTTTGTCTCTCAATTGTGGCTTTCAGAAACTCAACAGTCTTGTTACTTTATCCAAGTGACAATCATTCTCTTTCAGTGAAACTTAGTTTCTCCGAGTTTCCAGCACAGAACCTTTACAGTCCCAGTCTCATGGCTGAAGAGCACAAAGATAAAGCACAAAGGGGCTTGGCAAAGGTGGACGTAAATGGACAGCACAGTGTTTTGCAAAGTGGGCACTGATAGAGAACGTGCACGGTTACAGAACAGTGGCGTTGTGCCCTTCCATTTTCGGCAGTCTGGAGTCTTGCACTGTACCCATGGTGACCAAAAGCGGGCGACTGTCCTCAGGGCCGCTGGCCCGAGTTAAAGAGATGGGCCTCTGCTGGCCAGGATGAGGTGGGGGAGGCTGGGGCCCCAGCATGGGCTCCATGGGCAGGCCCTGCTCCTGGTAGCCATACCCAATGTTCCCACATGGGAAGCGCCGTAGTCTGTAGAGTGGAACTGGTGCTAGGGTGGCCGAATCCAAGAGTAAAGGAGTTGGGGCAGGTGGCGGAGGAGGGGGCAAAAGCGGTCGACACAGGCCTTGTTGCTGTTGCTGTTGGCACTGGAGCTGCTGTTGGTACTGCTGCTGTTTGTGCTGTTGCTGCAGGCCCAGAGCTTCAGCTACTGTCACAGTCCGGCCTGCTTGTTCCTGGCCTTCACCTGGGATCCGTGGTCCGCTTGTCTGCCTTTGTGCCTGGGCCTGGGCCTGCTGTCTCTTCTGTTGCTGCTGTAGAAACCACGAGCCATAGGTGGGGTTCCACAGGTTGGTGGGCTTCCCGTTACGGCTCTCCTTCTCCGACGGGTGGGCCTGCATGAAGCCCAAATTCACATGCCCTCCATCCTGGGTGGTCAAGGGAGTTGCAGAGGAAGGTTTGGCAGCTGGTATGGGGGCAGTAACTACCGGGGGTTGGTGGTGGTGATGGGGGTGAGGCTGAGATTGGGGAGCGGGTGGAAGTTTGCTGTCAGAGGAGTGGCTGGCCATGAGAACGGCCTCCCCATCTCTCTTAGGCTGATCGGAGTGGGCGGCGGATGAAGCCTCCTCGGTGCCCTGAGGGGTTACAAGCAAGGAGGGGGCAGATGGGTCATCGGGACGCATGGGTACCTTCTCCTCTTCCTCAGGGATGGGGCCGTACTCGACAGGCAAAGGCACATTCACCACATCTGGATCCTAGGGGAATTGGAAAGTCTGTTATTTATCCGAGAAGTCAAACTTCCCAGTTCAAAAAATTGCTAGTGAAAGAGACTGAGATTTAAACGATTTAATTAAGGAAAAAAAATCCTAATATATTAATAAATAATAAAAAAATAATAATTAAAAGATAGTGTTGTACCTTATTTGAAATACTTTTTTTTTAAATTAAATTAAATTAACAATAAATTAAGAAGATTAAATTTTGGCATAGTGTTTGATGTGCTCGATTTTATTCTGCATACTTTGGCAAATTTCCCTGTGCACAGTATACATAATGCATATTGCAATACTGAAATTCGAAAATGCAGCTCCTAACAAACCTACTGTTGCACAACATGAACAGACAAGGTTTTAAGATGTAGTACCTGTAGACAATAGTCAATCCTCTCCAGAATAGTTGAGAAGTTTGGTCTGTCTTCTGGTTGATGCTGCCAGCTCTGTGTCATTATCCGGTACCTATTTTACAAACAAAATATTTGTTTTCATTTCCTTTTCAGTTCTATCTTCATTATATTACTCCCTCAGTTGAATGAGTATAGGTTTTATCAATTTGAGAGATAAAAATAAGCTTTTTTTTTTCGTTTTGTTTCAATGAGCAGCTCTTCAAGAACGCCCCCAGGTTAGATTAAGAACTTGATTAAATCAAAACTCCAGAAGTTTGAATATTATTATTGTTTGATAAGTTTACTTTCAGACATAGAAATCATACAGCAGAGGAAAGGTTAATGAGGACTGAAAAATTGAGAATCAAAATTCATATTCATTAGACAATGACAGACTGTTGACTTTTAAGAACACTGTTTACTGCTGGCCAACATTTAATACAATCCGTTTCTGTTACATGGAGTCTTGCACAAATATCTTGCATATTTGAATTTAAGAGTCCACTCACACTGGCCCAGGGCAGTTCTTAGGTGGGTCCATCCGGCCTCCATTAGTAACAAACTCCAACACCTCTTGGTTACTGCGGCTGGGGTATGGCATATAGCCCAGTGAGAAGATCTCCCACAGCAGAACACCAAATGACCTGAAAAACATGTCGAAAGGAGAGAAAGTGAAGAGTAGAGTAGAGAGATGAAAGCATAGTAATTATGGAAAGAAAATAGTATAAGAGTGTGAAAAACAGTGGGGTTGCAATAGCATATGACAGATCTTGAAGTGAATGAATCTTTTAAATATGTAATTATATTACAGCACTCACCATGTATCTGTTTTTGAGGTAAAGATTCCCTCCATAAAGGCCTCAGGAGGCATCCATTTGACTGGCAGCATAGCACGGCCTCCTTTCCTGTAATAGCTGGCTCTGTAGAAAAACACATGCCCAGACAAAAGAGGAGACATTGTTATGAATGCCCACAGTAGACAGCAGCAGAGTGGAGTGACTTATTAACTCCAGTCACAGATCAGAGAGTGAAAAAGCACTGGAAAATGAAAGGAGCAAAAATTATGTAATGACATAAATGAGAAACTCTGTCCATGTGTGACTTATGTAAGAATGGAAAGATGGTCATTTTTTGTAGGTGATTCATATCCATGTTCTCTTAAGCCTTAACTTGATCCTTAGTAACTAAATTGGTCACTAAATGAAAACTGCGATTAATGTGTGGCTTGGCTTTGTATTAAAAGAAGAAAAAGTATTATAAAATAACTACTCATTTAAAATGGTAGTCTGTTCCTTGAGTAACCTAATTGTTCTTTCCCGCCAGGTTAGAATTAAAGACAAGTTTACTTAAACGGTTTATGGAAAGTGACTGACCTAGTTCATTTGAGATGTATTACTTAATTTGCATGTTTTCCTCATGATATAAAAAAATGCAGATGTTCTAGACAAGCAAAGTAAAATAACTAAATGTTGAATCTACACCCAGTCACTAGATCTGCCTGTCTTGGGTCCTAACTGTCAGTCCCTTTTAGAGAGGTAAATTAGGGTTAGGGTAGATGGAGTTAGGGTAAATGAAAAGGGACTGATCTAGTTCACTGGAGATGCCTTATAAAAGGAAATTCAGGGAACCCATTCCCACCACAGACTGCAAAAAACAAAGAAAAAAAAAATAGATGGACGGCTCATCTCTACTTCCACTATAGAAAAGTGAAGCCAAAGCATCTCAGTATGGCCACTGTGATCTTTCAAAAATGACATAATTTGGAGCCTGAGTCTGCGCAGTAGTGATTGTGAGGTGGAGCCGTGGTATCAAAGTCCCACCCAAATTCCCGCAGACCCAATTACAAGCTCACAATCATTTTAGCATCAACTAAAAGCAAACTTATGCTGATGTTTGTCCAAGTGTTTGTTTTTCTAATAAGAATGATCTAAAACGACAGAACCATTTTCGGGACAAAAAAAAGAAGTGTAATTTGATTAGTTTGTCTCGCACCCCATTAGGTTACATGGAGAGGGTAGGTTTGTGACCTATACTGGTCCAGCCACCTGGGGCGATCAAAACATTTTGGCTTCACTTTTCAGGATTTGTGCGGCACACTTAATTACCACAACTTAAATACATGTATAACTGCAAGTTACACATTCTAATTTATTGATTTAAATAAACATTATTTTGATGAGATCTAATGACAATAATATTGATCATCACATCTTAATACTTAATTTTGTGTGAAATTTAAAATGTAGTTACATATTTATTTATTTATTTAGTTAGTCACTATCTGTCTGCCTTGGGTCCTAACCATCGATATTTCCGATTTCATAAAGCAGGTAGGCATAGGGTATGAAAAAATATATTTTTCAAAATATATATATCAGATTTTATGGTTAAATTTGGGACATTATGGAATCATGATATTAGAGGTAGATTATAGGAAAGCATAGGGTTAGGATTTTATGGTAAAAATGATGGTCCAGAACCAAAAAAGGATGTTGATAGGATGTATTTAAATTCATATGCAGAGATGCAGTTGCAGATGTGAATTTCAGTCAAACTTCACAATGCAGAGAACATTCATGACCTGAAAATCATCTGCTCTGTGCCTTTGATGCTATATGCAAGATACTACATTTGCATGCAAGTAAGTGTCATGTAAAAGTACAGTAGTAGCAGTACCAACACTGCATTCACATTTACATTATTCATTTGGTAGATCCTCTTATTCAAAGCAACACATATTGTATTCAAGGAGATGTGGAAATTAAAAATGTCATAAATAGATGCATCCTGTCTGCTATTTTTGTGAGCTCAATCTTTCTTGAAGCAGGTCCTAAACTAAACTGTGCCATGTGAGAGAGAGAGAGAGAGAGAGAGAGAGAGAGAGAGAGAGAGAGAGAGAAACTTTTGAATCTATGTAACACTGTTATAACATAGTTATTATGTAGGTATCATTTACTTATTACAGTATACTTATTATAGCACACCCAAAAATCAAAATTCTGCCATTAATTACTTTTATGTTGTTCCAAACCTGCATTTATGACTGACTTTTGTCTGTGGAACACAGAAGGATTCACTTTAAAAGATGTCTCCGTTTTCTCCATACAATGAATGTCGGAGTGGTTAAATTTTTTTTGGACCCCAGTGTTCTTCAAAATAACTTCTTTTGTGTTCCAGGTTGCATACAGGTTTGAAACGGCATGTAAAGAGTGAGTAAATTATTTTTATTTTTTTTGGGGGGGGGGGGGGGTGGACTATAACTTTAAGGATTTTGTTGCAACTTGCTTTACTGAATTCTGTAGCTGAATGTTTATCTGAAGACATATTCTTCACATTTCTCATAGTGTGATCACTGTGAGTCTAAAACCATTTTCCTCATCCAGAGCTGATGTTATCAAGATCTAGTTCCAATATCTGACCGTCTGCTGACAACAGGAAAAAAGAAATAAAGTGATAGAGAGAAAAAAAAAGACAAATAGGTCTTGTTTTTTTGCCATCAGCTATCCTGAGGTTGCTAAAGCAATATTCTTGGGTGTGTATTATGCTGAGAATTTATCACAAAAAAAGAAAAAAAACAAAACAAAAACAAAGATATACTGGCCTGTATCTCCTAAACAAAAGCATTTGCACTTTTTGTCAAAATTTTGATGATGCTGGTTTTATCGAGCTCTGGTTCTATATAAACTTGTAGCTTGCTGGGGTTTTGGCAGCGAGGCCTGTTCTACCTCCCTCAGGAAACTCACATACCAACATTACACTCATGTTTCCACCAATCTCAGTCATGCGAATGGATCTCGCAAGCCAGGACTCAAGGGAAACCAACAATGGAACCCTTTGAAGTATGAAATCAAGAATATCACAGAAAACCTTTGTATCGCTACTGACTATATGGTCCCTGGTGGGATGGTTTGCTGCCACAGGCGAGGGGATGGAGGAAAAAAAAAAAAGTCATGAGGCAGGGGAAGCAAAGTTTGGGATGATGAAGTTCATAAACTCAATTTAAGATTAAAAACAAAAAAAATCTAAATATCTCACTATGTTCGTATTTTGAATATGTGTTGCCGTATCTGTCTAATTCTAAAGAGCAATTGACTGGACAAATCTGTGCAGTGCAACATGAGTTATCAATATTCCACTAAAAGTGAATTTCAACATTTATGAGTACACAAAACTCTAATTTTATATCATGTTGCCTTTAACAAAGCCTTATAATTAGTCTGATTTAGGATCAATGTGTTTCATGAAGTTTACAGGATGCTCCTGTTTAAAAACAGCATGACAGGACAGACTTCAACATTTAGGGATTTTAACATTCAACAAATAAGTACACTCCATATTAATTTAGTGCTGAAAACTCTCATAGTCCTCACAAAACAATGAATTATGCATAAAAACAGGAACACTGCTCACGACAAACGTCTGGACTCCGACAGTCTTAAACTGTCTTAAAATGTATTGTTAAATGTGTTGAATTTAAAACACAAGCTGTGTTTTGATGGCTAAAGTGGTTTTATTTATTTTTTTAATAACTTCTTAGTTTAAAGCACGATGCTTTAAAGAAGACCAGTTTAGAGATACAGCTTGTCAGAAAGTTTTAGCTTGCCAACATTCTAACAGTTTGCTGTCAACACGTTAAAACCCTCTCCAAAACACTGCATCTCTAAATTCATCCTCTTTAAAGCACCATGCTAAAAAAAAAAAAAAAAAGTCAACTTCACTAATTGGTTGTTGGGAGACTAGTCGACAATCCTGACCTGTCCCTAGTGATAATGAAAAGCTGTCAAAAAATTGAAGTAACCTCTAAGGGTTAACTATGTCCATTAAAATTGACCAAATCGCAGCATCCTCAATTCTCAGAGGATGAAATGAAATATTCACGCAAGCCTCCACTGTAATTCTTCCCATCCCCAATCGCATTTTCATCACAGCTCTGAACTCCTGTCCTGTCTGCAGAGCTCAGCGGGAAAATGCAAGAAAAATCTACATCAGCAATTAGAGCGCACTTTTATGGCAACGCTCCGGAGGGAGTGAAACAAGGCTCCATCTTTCCCCTTTAGATTTTCTCTGGCTAATAATACCCTTCTTTCACCAGCTAAGCAAGCCATTTTCAGACACATGTTCCAGTAGCAGCTGGGAGGCAGACAAGCTCACAAATCTTTTCACCTTGTGACACTGGTGCTGCCATCTCACCTGATGAATAATGTCAAAGGACGATTCATACTAGTGCCAAATTGTGTGATTGATTGATTGAGGCTAAGGCAAGGTAAGATTTTGTTGCTGTTAACCTAAAATTATTATTTTTTAGCACTATGGGAAAAAGCAGCTTTGATATTTTGATAATAGCTCCCTCAGTGCTATTATCACTCAATCAGTGACTGTGTCTTCCACAAAAAAAAAAAAAAATAATACAAAGAAAGGTCAAAAGAGTTTTGAGCGACACTTCACACATGATACGTGCATCAGTTTCATGTAATTGGATATCAGTACAAATTAATTCGGAACTATATGCCTACTGCTAGATGCACAATGCACACTATATAGGGTGCATATGGGTAAAGAGTGACAAATGATCAAATGGGACAGTTATGCTTGAATATGATTTTAACTTATCTTTGAGGGGCCAGCAACAAACCGGCAGGAAAACCAATGGTGGGGAAAATTATAGTTTTAAAAAGATTTACCTCAGATTTATAAGTTCACTTAATATTTGTAAATGTTACATATATTTCATGATGTGAAATGTACCAGAAAATTACAAAGTGATTTCAGATAAGTTGTCAAAAAAAAAAAAAAACAACAACAACAACAAAAAAGCAATATTGTGCAGGCTCCTGTCTGGCTTGTTTAGGAGGAAAAATGAAAGGAGTACAACTTTACCCTTATTCTGGGCTTTGATCAGAAGAGGGCTTTCAGTGTTCCTCTCAGTGTTTAAAACAACAGAATGTTTACAATACAATAACAATTCACATTTTGCATAATTCAGCAAGTGCTGTCTAGTTATCATCACAGAAATAAATCCAGTTATTTTCCATTTCATGAATTCAGAACATTTAGATACAACACTACTGTTCAAAAGTTTGGGATCAGTAAAATAAGATATTTGATGTTTATTTCCCTTTTTTATTTTTTATTATTATTATTTTTTTTTAAAGAATTCTCGTCTATGATTCTCTGATTCAAGGATGCATTTATTTGATCAAAAACAGTGAGAAAAAAAAACAACAGAAAAAAACAACACTACTGTTCAAAAGTTTGGGATCAGTAAAATAAGATATTTGATGTTTATTTCCCTTTTTTATTTTTTATTATTATTATTTTTTTTTAAAGAATTCTCGTCTATGATTCTCTGATTCAAGGATGCATTTATTTGATCAAAAACAGTGAGAAAAAAAAACAACAGAAAAAAACAGTACCATTATGAAATATTATTACAATTAATGTAACGGTTTTCTATTTTAAAATATTTTAAAACAATTTATTAATGTGGGTAAAAGCAATTACTCCAGTCTTCTGTGTCACATGATCTTTCAGAAATTGATTTATTATCAATGCTGGAAGCAGTTTTGCTGCTTCTTTGATGAATAATAAGTAAAAAAAAAATGCATTTATTCAAAAAAAAAAAAAAAAATTTCTTTAACTTTATCAAATAAATTCAGCCTTGATGAGCATAGGAGAGACAGTGAGGGAAAAAAAAAAAAACACATGCAAACCTTTCTGATCCTAAACTTCTGAATGACAGTGTATGTACTGTATATACATACTATAAGTAGTATGTAGAGTAGTTTGGTAGTATGTTATATCTAACATAGCCATGGTTTATTCCAGAGCTAAATCTCAGTATAAATAACAAGGAAATAAAAATCTACCCTTCAAATTAGCTGAGCACTTACTAAATAAGTTTGCTTGGCTCTTGCCTTAAACTGAGAAATATGTTGATAATAAAAGCTCGCAAATGGGTTTTCAGAATGAGATATGCTTTCATCTTTTCTCAACTGAAATACTGTGGAGGAAAAACACAGCCACTAAACAGTCTTTCATATTTTATAGCCAATTGAATATTGAATATAAACATGGATGCAAAATAGAACTGTCATGTTTTTTTTGTTTGTTTTTTCTTTCCAAATACGAGTCTGCCATTTTTAATTCCTGCTGAATGGTGCTTGCATGTTTAATATATAATTTATTTGTTTATAAATTGTTGTGTTACAGCCAGGAGGACTTTAAGGTGAATTATGAGATCATGATGCCATGCTGAAGTATGTAGCATACCTGTAGATGTCTCTGGCCATGCCGAAATCACCAATCTTGGCCACCCTCCCTGGACCTTTGCAGGTCAGAAGACAATTCCTGGCAGCAATATCCCTGTTAAGAATAAAAAGTGAGCAGAGAGACAAATTTATCTCAGATATTTGTCTCATTTTAATTAAAACAATGACAAAAAATAATATCCAGTATCACCATATAGTCACAGTTCTTTGTCTTGTATTGTCTCTTGTTCCTCCTGTAATATTTATTGTTGTTTCTCCCATGGATTTTCATCATTGTTTTTGTGAAATATATTAAAGAAAGCTGCATTTAGATCACTCTCTCCTTGTTACCCACCAGGACACTTATTTTATGCTGAGATATATTTTCAGTAACTTAAAATTTTTAGCATTGTTCAGCAGCAATGTTGTGATGTGAAATTGTTTCCAGTCTTGTTAATGTAAATAACCTTCTTGCAACTGCAGGTATATTAAATTGGCCAACTGATTAACTAACTAACTAAATCTCTACTTTAATCATTCAAGTCATAAATGTCCAATTATGCCTATTGTCTAATTACTGGTGTCCACTTTAGGAGCTATTCGCACCATTGTGAGATGCTGTCCACACATATTTAGAGCATGAAAAATGAATGACACCCCATCTACACTGCTAGTGATGCACCAAAAATAGAACACTCCAATTATAAACAATGAACCTGTCAACTCTGCAGGTGTTTGAAACCACAGTCAAGCATGAACTTTGACTGTATCATAGCTTGCTGTACATTCTAGTTCCAGTGACCTATAGACAGACTCTTGTCAAACTCTAAGCTGATTAAATCGACATCACACACTAATTAACAGTACTTTGTTTTGTCATCTTTCTTTGTCTCTGTTGCATGTTGATATTATAGGATCTTGAAGGTTCTAATTTCTTATAAAAATAACACTGCTAGAAGACAAAGGATCATAAACTTTCCCTCTGTAAGTTCAATTCCTTATCGACTCACTCACCTCCTGAGAGTGTGACACCCTCACACTTTAAAAGATCACTATAAGTTCTGAATGGATTCTGAAGTCTAGGAGAAGCTGGTTAAGATGAGCTATAAGTCTTCAAAGGACCCCTAAGTTTTATCAAATAAATGCAGCTTTTGGATTCATCAAAAACCTTCTGCATCGAAACCTGTTCTCTCTCATCGACAAAACTTCAGCAACTCTCTTCAGGACTCTCTTTTAAATAGGCGAGATGTGCAAGTATCAAACTTTGTCTCATTAATTGAGATACTAAGTATCATCTACCCCATTTCTACAAAGGTGTGTTTGAATTAAGAAACTGATGTTTCCTTCAGGCTGTATATCTGCTGAATATCAAATACTGCTATAACTTCATTATTTACTAAGCTTCAGGTTTAACCCTCTTCCTATACAATACTCTCTCTCTCTATGTGTGTGTGTGTGTGTGTGTGTGTGTCTAGTATTCCCTACATTATGGGGACCGAATGTCCCCACAAGGATAGCAATACTAGTAAATTTTGACCTTGTAGGGACATTTTTTGTTCCCCATGAGGAGAACAGCTTATAAATCATGCAAAATGAAGTTTTTTGGAAATCTAAAAATGCAGAATGTTTTGTGTGAGGGGTAGGTTTAAGGGTAGGCTTAGGCTAAGGCAATAGAAAATACTTTTTTTTTTCTCCTTTTAATTTAATTTTCTAATTTTCTAATTGTCTAATTTTGCTACAGTGTTGTGGCCAGAAAGGCTACAAATTTGTGTATAGTTATGAAAACAGGTTTAGTTAAGAAGTCTTGATCTACAAGACTATTTTTGTTTCCTTTTGAAGGTCATGTCATGAAACTCATGTTTCCAATTACTTGTACTATTTGAAGGCATTTGGTGCTTGGTTGACAGCAATGGATTACGGCTTTTATGCTAAAAAAAAATCTCCAGAAAGGGCAAAACGATCAGTCCCTCTGGGTTTTGACCAAAAAGTTGAAACTGAACACGAAGGCCCAGATACATTTTAACTCGGCTGTGTGAGGAACTTCAGTAGGAAACCGCAGATGGGTAAGAGTCTCAGCGTCCCTGTTCTATACCTGGATTGATGACCGGACTGCTCATGTAGCATAAATGAGCTCTAAGTGGACTCATTTTTCATGCCATTCTGGATGAGAGTGTCAAAAGGAAATAGAACTCCCACTGCAGGTATGAGAGGGAAGCAGAACTCCTGAACAGAGTCAGGAGCGCTGAATTTGTGCTGACTTCAGAAAAAAGCAGATCATCCATCTGTTGTTAAATCGATCTGTAATGTGTGAAGGTGTGTTGGGTTGTCGGTAATTATACCTGTGGATGAACTGGTTCTCTTCTAAGTACTGGCACCCGCGGGCGATGTCTCTGGCAATGTTGAGAAGATCTACCATGGTTAGACTTGAAGGATGCTCCTGGAAAACATTACAGAAAGTCAGAATGCTGGGTATTCCCTTGTGAAAAAGTAGTATACTATAACAAATTTTGAAAAGAATACTTATTAATATTTTATAATAATATACTTAGAAGAATATATGTAAGTGCAAACAGAATGTGATATCTTTAGAGACATGATTGCATGCTATTTGCATTTAAATACACGTTTATTATAGTTTTAATATATATTAATTGAACTTAAGTCCTACTTTAGAGTGCTTTTTTGATCCACTTAGTGCATATTTGTAATTTCATAATTAATTCTATAGTCCTTGAAATACCAATAATGCCACTGCTATTGAAACTTATGCATTTATAATGGTTCAACTGTAATTTAGTACATTAAAACTTTAAATATGATATCAAATAACGCTAACACACTACAGTTAAAATTACAATCAAGTACTTTACATGTGCTTTAGTATGTTAGTCAACACATCAGATTGTCATCAAGTTTACTTCTTTATATCCTGAGAAAGTATCATTAAAACGATTATTTAGCATACTTCAATGTAAAACTTTTAATTTGACATTATTACAGTATAAAGCAAACTTTACTTGTGGCCTTTTATTTCATAATAGGACATAATCTGCAAGCATAGATATTTTTAATAAACACATAAACAAAAACACCACCACCACCAACCAAATAATTAATCTAAAAGCAAAGTCACAGACTACTAATCAAATAAACTAATGAAAAACATAACTTAATGAGGTTTATGTAATACAAGACACTGTGCACACTCTGAAATGTGTGTGTGTGTGTGTGTGTGTTCTTACTAGTCTTGGTCTAGTTTCCCTCAGGAAGCTCTTGAGATCCCCTCCAGCCATCAATTCCAGCAGAATGAAGCGAGGCAGAGCTTGCAGACTCACCCCGATACACCGCACAATGTTTTGGTGACTAAACTTGCTGTCAGAGGAATAGAAAGAGAAATGTGGTATTTTTGCTATATGTCCTCATAAATTAGCCCTTTGGAACGATGTATCTTGTGTTTTTCATTGTTACCTGATTATGAGAGCTTCCATGAGAAAGTCTAGTTCATCCTGCTCAGAGCACACTTCAGGAAGGGTCTAATAAAAGAAGAATTTAATAATCACATCTATGCTAAATCTATAGCAGTAATATTTCAGAATACTACAGAGCATAGAGACACAAGAGACCCAAATCAATGTATTCATGGTTACAATAATGAATCATGATATTAAACCCCAGTATGCAAGATCAAGAAGCATAACAGACTTTTTATATATTTGCAGATCTTACCTTTACAGCCACCTGCATTGGACTGGGCTCCCCTGGTATCCCAACGGCTAGTCCTTCATAGACCTCTCCAAATGCGCCATGACCCAGACCTCTACAAACAAAACATACATTAAAGAGTATTGTTACTTATGTTGTCAATAATAGCATTCCATATATTTCACATACTACATTTAGGAAGTTTCAGACTTCACGTATTAGAAGACTAATTTTCACAACTGTATGAAGACACAGTCAAACAGCATGCTACCACTTAACACTTCTTCAGCCCAACTGAACGGTAAAAAAATCAGTGATGCTCCTAACCTGGTGAGAGAGATGTTACGCCGTGGCACCTCCTTCAGATCGTTGATGGAGGCTGTCTTCCCGCCAAAGCAGTAGTTGGGATTGTAGTCGGTCATGATGGTAGAGGCTCTCAGTTTGCTCAGTTTGCAGTCAGGACTCTGTAGCTCAAGCTGGATAGACTGGAGCTCGGTGTGTTTACGTCTGTACACTGGACGACAATCAGCACAGCATGGTATTTTTTTTTTTTTCCAGTTTGCTACGTAAACTGTTAGCATAATGGGATTGTTGCCATTGTCAATGTTACATTCAGATTCAATCTGGAAATGAACTATCAAACTGTTGTACAATAACCAACGTTATAATGTTTTGTTTGAGGCCGTTCTGGACAAACTAAATTGGACTCAAATTTAATTTGTCTTGTTATCAGGTTTCTATTAAATCAGATTTAATAATAAAAAGCTATTTTCGCTGTAATTTTAATCATTTTAGTTAACTATAACAACCTTAGTGGTGACATTTTTATTGCAAATTTGTGGATAACTACGTGAGAAAAACACTTTAAAAACAGTTTTCACAAACAGGCATGTAAGTCCGAGTTTGGTGGGCTTGACCGACGCAGTAAACACATTAGTGCAGCGTGTGGAAGTGATTTATTCATAAAGTGGTAATCGACAAGGCTTGTCAGAGCTCAGTTAACAGCCCATTTATCACACATCTACTCTATTTATCACTCAGAGACTGCTACTACAGTGTAGATGGACAGATGATGTGTTCAGTGCCATGACACAGTGTGTGTGTGTGTGTGTGTGTGTGTGTGTGTGAGTGTGTCAAACATGAGACATGAATCCTCATTTTGAATTTTGAAAGCTTGCGTGGCATGTGTGCAGCTGAATGACTATACTGTTTCTTTAAAAGTGTGTTCAATAGGTTTTCCTAAAAAAAATTAACAAACAAAAAAAAAACTTAAAAAAAAAATGCAATATATTACAAATTATAAAGACCAGACAGCCCCAAAACATATTTTGCAAACATAAATAAATAAATAAATAATTATTATTGGACACGTTTGGTCATGAAATAAAGTAAATTTCACATTTCCTACAGTGGCATCGATATCGCTTTGGCGTGAAGTTCATCCACACCAATAGGTGTCAGTATACTGTCCAAGACCATAGTCATATTGGCCAGTGAAACATAACACATGCAACATATTATAATATCATTTTCTGTGATCTTTCTGCAAGTGCAGGTTTCTAACACCCAAAAAATTAACAAAAAGCTTCCCCAAATGGCTTGGCTCCAGTATTATGTTTTGGTTAACCTCTGAGACTCCATGAAACTATGCTCATAAAAAGGATTTGACATGGTCTACTTACTGATCATAACACCGGAAACAGCCAACAGCAAGGCGGCGATGAGCGCGGAGGTCCCCACAGACAGACCCAGTGCCAGATGAGACAAAGATGACTGAGCGGGCAACACCGCTACACAAACACACAGCAACAAATATACACTTAACACGAGTCAGGCAGAACTCAGTAGAGCTTTTCACATTTAAAATGTTAAATCAGGACCATTAAAAAACACACACACACACACACACACACACACACACACACACACACACACACACACACACACACACCAGCCTTTTTCGGATAGTTTGTGGTTTGGTCTTAGAGACAGGAGTCCTCTTCACTATTTATAATGTTTCACAGATTTAGGAGCTAGTTTTAGCACTAATATGCTTTGTGAAATACTCTGAGCAAAAATTTAGGAGTCCTAAATTTAAGACTGACATGCCCATTATTTTCGCCCATGTTCTCCTAAATCGGCAAGTTATGAGCTACTTTTAGCCTTAAGATATTTTATGAATATTGGCCCTGGATTTTAACCAAGGTGGCCTTTGAAGATGAACAAAAACCCTGCTGATTTTGTACGTTTGCCCACTGACAAAGAAATGATCAGTCTATAATTTTAATGGTTGGTTTATTTTATCAGTGAGAGACAGAATAACAACAACAAAAAAATCCAGAAAAACGCATTTCAAAAAAGTTATAAATTGATTTGAATTTTTTTGCAATTTATTTGACCCCTTCACAAAACATGACTTAGTACTTAGTGGAAAAACCCTTGTTGGCAATCACAGAGGTCAGACGTTTCTTGTAGTTGGCCACCAGGTTTGCACACATCTCAGGAGGGATTTTGTCACACTCCTCTTTGCAGATCCTCTCCAAGTCATTAAGGTTTCGAGGCTGACGTTTGGCAACTCGAACCTTCAGCTCCCTCCACAGATTTTCTATGGGATTAAGGTCTGGAGACTGCTTCTTCTTGAGCCACTCCTTTGTTGCCTTGGCCGTGTGTTTTGGGTCATTGTCATGCTGGAATACCCATCCACAACCCATTTTCAATGCCCTGG
>JAFVLL020039723.1:8989-19849 GCA_021397915.2 Tor tambroides | reverse complement strand
TTTATTTAATACACGAGTTTCACAATTTGAGTTGAATTACTGAAATAAATGAACTTTTCCACGACATTTTAATTTATTGAGATGCACCTGTATGTGAATGTGGATCAATGCTAAATAAAATATTAATATATTTAAATAGCCCAGTAATGCCCGTGAGATAAGTACGCTAAATGGCTTATCCATGCTCTATTTAATCCATCTAGTAAAGTCATATATAGTGGTTTCATTACATTATGTGTACAGATATAATATCTCTTGGTATTGAAAGGTTATAGCAAACGATATTTATTTTATATAGAGTTATTGTGAAATATAGCGTACTTTCTATATATCGCTTGAAAAGTTCCCACACATTTGACCAAAGAATTCCCACAATTTTTCATGATTTTTCCAGTCATTTGTCATTTCTGAATAAGAATTTTTAAACAATTTATAGTTACTAGAAAAAGCAGAACAAAACTAGAGAAAACACACCTTAACTATGACTTTATAAGTTAATTAATTCTCATCACTTTGGATATCAAAATGCAACAAACCCCTGTAGTTCAAATGAAGTGAACACCTACAGCATCATTCAACTCTGGATGTCTGGAACAAGAAATGCATTCAACCTTCTCACACAAATTGGTCTCACTGAGATTTAATATTATATTTTGATACATGGAAATCTGGTACAATCAATTGTTGTCAGGCAAAGAAAACGTTTTTTGGGATTGCTTCTGAAAAGCAATACTACGCGAAAGTAAACTTTACTTCATAAGGCCTCCAATTCACTACAGAATATGAGGAGCAAGTGGATTTTTTAAGCTATGTGTTGCCAGTTTTGCTCTAATTGCATTTCAGGAAAAAAAGGATAATACAATTTGATTTTGCTTGTTGATAATGTTACACAATGTATAGACATCATTCCAGGAGAAAACACTGACCTGAGTGACTCCATGCATCTACAGACTGTTATTTTTAACTTCAAGAAGAGAATCAAATCTTTCTGATGCATGACTATATGAAACGTATATTTATTTGGATTAAAATGTGACATTTCACAGAAAGAGAGATTGCAGGGCAATTTGTGATAACGTTGTTGACCCCAGCGGGATAATCACAGATTTGTCAAATGGTTTTATTGTGCACCGTTACGATTTCCTACTGGACAGTCCAACTTTATACTAAGTTGATAAATTATGTGGACACTCAAGCAGCATTCTATAAAAAAAACAGCCTCCCCGAGGCTCTAGAGCATATCAAATCATTCCCAATAAAAAAAACAAACAAAAAAAAAACAACTGGAATGGATTATAACCATGGCAAAGTGGTCTCAAATTTCAGCCCCATAAACATAAATGGTAAATTTTGCTCATTGTGGCTTTTGTAGCATGAAATGTTGATGATGGAGTGGAACATAAAGGGAATGGCTGCCGTCAAGTACATATATTCAAACAGTTACTATTGCCCTAGAGAAAGAAGATAAAAGGAAAACAAGAATATATCATATCTTCTATATATATATAAATAGCTGTAGCTAGCAGTATGTGAACCAAGTTCTCATTTTCTTGACTTTGTGGTTTCAGCGTTAAGGCTTTTCGAACATTAAGATACAGCCTTCAATCCTCAGTCCGCTGCTTCCCTGAGATACAGAATGCTGTAGTTTTCAGAGTTTGTTCGATAAGAACACCTCAACCCCTCTGGAGTGGGAGAAAGAGAGAGAGACGTCCGCTGGGATCGTTCTTCTTTTGCCGAGACAAGAGCGCTTGTTTGATTTGTGATGCTAAAAGGCTTCTGATCACGTCTTCTGTGTGTTTGTGGTGTTTTTTCTTCCTCCAAGGGTGATAGAGAGGTGGAAGTGTTGAACTAGTGAACAGGGAGGGTTTTTTTATTTGTATAGATTAAGTTTGTGTTTTCTTCTTATCATTCGTTCAAACTTTAAGGGTTCATTCATCAGTCATTCCAAGGCTGAATAAGAAAAGTGGTTTGCAAGAGAGTTTTGTTTTCTAGACTGTGGTTTTGGTAACCGCCTCAGTGCCGTTGCGATGATAGTCGCTTCAGAAGAGGCTTGTCGTAGACCCAGCATTCACCGTCCTCATGAAACAGCTGCAGGGAAACAAACAAATCACTCTTTCAAACATTGTTCTGAAAGGAAGACAGATCATGTGTATCTCTGAATCAAATATCTTAATAAAAATACATTTTAAATCTTTTGCTGACATTGTACCACAGCCAAAACTCAGAATGATTCAAGATGTGAACTGAATGTTCCTTGATGAAATATTTTGGCTAATATACTTATGCTTTCAGAGTTGAACACATTTTACAATGTTTAAATCCATTGCCCAGATTTCGTCTTAAAATCAGCTTAGAAAATCCGAAAAGAGTAAGTAGATTCCATGCAGTCTGGCAATAACATTTAAGTCAAGTTGGGCCTACCAAAGGTTAAATGATGGTATATGCTTTTATAGTAAATATACTGTAGTTCTGTCTGATTGCTGAATTCAAAATGAGTTGGTTGGTTTGGGTAAAAGCTGAAATATATTTGGAAAAATTGAATTTGAAAAACTATCAGGCACTGTTGGGCTCTTTAAACATCCAGCTACGTGCATCACGGGTAACGTTCAGTTTAAGAACATGCTGCTTTTAAGCAACAGGAACCAATTAAGGATCATTTATCAGAGCCATATTTCGATCTCATTATTTCTCATGGCACATTTCCCCTCCACATGTGTGTGTACATAAGCACACTCACTCTCGTCTCCCATTGCATTTCCTTCTCCTTCCTTTCTCTGGCCTCCGCCCTCTGTTTCTCCTCCAGCCTGTGTTTGGCTTCCGTCGCAGCATCAATGTCCTTCAGTTTCAGGTTCACGGTCACGTCCTTCCACAAACTGACAGCCAGACAGAGAAATAACAGCGGTCTGCATCAGATCATCTCACAGATGTACCCAAGCAGAAAAAAAACATCACTTCAGCAGGTCCTCAGAGGAGCCGCCACAAAAATAACCAAGCCTTTTGAAGATCAGCAAATAAGTCAGGTGCAAACAAAACTAAATACAGAGTGTTCCAAAAGTCCACTAGTCAAAATGCTTGTATTTTGCATTTTTCTATTACAAATTATATTATCAGCATAGCTATTTGAGTATAAAGTTGAAGTGAAAAATGTCTGAGATTATGATGAAAATTTCTTTGTTTTATCCATCTTTTGCTTTAATAGCAACAGCATTCAAGCTCTAGGAACTCCACAAGTTTGTGTACAACTTGATTATCATGTGATTTAAGAATGATCCAATGTGAATATTGAGCCTAAATGGAAGCAAGAACATCTGTACACATAAGTTCACAAGATAAATGACACAAATGTACGTATTTGATTTGTGATCTAGAAGTAGAAGAGAACCTGAAATATTTATTTTTATTTACACATAATTTAATAAAAAACAGCAAGATTCTAAAACTGTAAGAAACTTTGTTTATATCTAGATTTAACGGAAATTTCAAATTTCAACCGATTTTCAGTGTGGACTTTCATTAGATTTAAGAACCTGACGGATTAAACTTCATTCTTAATCACACAAAATTCAAATGGGTTTTTAAGGCTGGTTTCCCATGACTTGTCACAGAGTCAAGCCCAAGATTAAAAAAATGTGTGTATCTGCACTATAGCTTAAGAGAAAATGGACTTTGGAGATGTTTCACGTTGCGGCAAATCCTGTTTTAGAGGCTCCATGAAGACGACAACATTTAGAAAGCGGAGAAAAAATCTTGTCAGACCTACACACCTTCTGGATTCATACTCCAACTGGTCTTCCAATTTCCGCACCTTCTTCTTAATAATGCCCATTTTCTTTGTGTCAATGAATACTGCATTTTCCTGGATGGAAAACAAACATGTAATTTCATTTTTACTCTTGAATGTACTTCCTCTTCTTGTTTTCTAGGGTTCAAACTTACCCCGGTAGCCAATTTTGAATACATCACACCATTCCATTCTCCCTCTATGGAGCAGAATGACTTCTTATCATTGGGAGCACTAAAAAAGGACAATATTATGAGGATTTTATTATATATTCTCATTTAATATGACAATAATCTTAATGCATTTGCATAATTTTTTTTTCATGAATTTATTGTAATAACTAAAGGAAACTCTGTGCTTTACCATGACAGAAGCAGTTATGATTGAATTTATGTAAAGTATCACTTTGACTTACAATATCTCAGCAATTACCCTGTGCTTCTTTCCTCCATAGAATGGTTTGGTGTGGAAAACTATATTGGCACTGTAGCCAGATTTGGAACAGGAAATATTGCACTCTCCACCCAGCTCAACCCATGGAATAGTGAGGATTGACCTGTTGGAGCACAGTGAGATGGATGGGATGCTCTGCCCACTTCCCCCTCTAGAAATCTAAAACTCTAAAATACATCAGTGTGATAACGTGATAAAATAGAACTATGCTTACCTCCCATAGCCATTGGGAAAAGTAAGAATATAGTGCTCATCATATTCAAGACAAGACACACAACCTACGGCAAACAGGAGAGGACAATTAAGCACATCCATAGCACTAATGTGTATTAATCACCACTTAACAATGTCCTCCGCTACCTTGACCAATATTATGGACACCAATGGACATTCCAAGGAACTTTGATTTCGTCCAGATGTGGGCGTTGAACTGGATTTTTTTGCTGAAACACTCAGCATAAAATGCAGATACTGCAGAAGGACAAAGGTGTTAGAAAATGTCCATTTACCCAAAAATCACAACAGATTATGGCATTAACATTATAACATTTAAATGAGTTTAATAAATAAGTTGCTAATTAAACAAACAGTTGCTTTTATTTTACTTTTCAGTGCCAGTAACAGATTTAGGATGAGCTAATTTCTGGATCTATTTTCTTCTACTGGTGGCTATGATAAATTAAATTAGTTTGGCATACTCAGGGATAAAGTTAGTAATTAGTTCAACACTTACTAGGAGGGTGGTGAGAAACCTGCTCTGCCACAAACGACACACTGTTTTTGCTACTCCACGGCACTGGCCCGTCTGATACAGACTCCTAAAAGACAGACAGTGAGCGAGTGAGAAGAAAAATATAATACAGGGAGTGGCGACAAATAAAATCCATTAAGATACTGCAAACACTGGCTTTTTAGACCTTCAAACACACACTCACAGTAGAAGCAGGATCCTCTGTTTCAGAAGGCAGGTCCCAGTGACAGAAGAACACCTCGCCCAGAATGGGGTTGTAGGGCTTCTTGGCCACAGATCCTTTCCGACCAGCGTGAAAGGCTGAGAGGTACCACTTTACCACATGCACCATGCGGTCCCTTGGATCCTGCTGTTCCGCAATACTGCAAAATGTACCAATCATGAGTTCATTTAGAAAAAAACTGTTTGAACAAATAAACTTGCTAGGACGAATCACACTTCTATTTCAGAGAGCAAAGATATTCTAGCAGGGCATGTTTGATTATTTCCTCAGCTCATTCGGTTGCAAAAGCTGTGTGAGCAATATAATAAAATAGCAATGTAATATTCTGTCTGGCTACTCAAAAATGTAGTCAAGTTAGTAGCATTGCTTTTAAATTGATCAGTTACGACAGTGCAGCTGTAACCAGAACTAAGAATCGTAAGTCCTTATGATGTGAGATCTATAAAAAAGACAGGACGTGCATTACCTTACAAACAAATCTGGGTGTGCAAAGAAATCTGCATACATTTCCAGCAACGACCTACGCTCCAATATAAATGTCGGCAAGACAACCTGAGAATGACAGAGATGGATTGAAAGATAGAAATTAGAGGTAAGAATGTTTAAAAAAAGAGAAGGTTGTTTGTGTTTACCTTGGTGAGATCCATGCCCAGTCGCACTTGAGACAGCAGATGCATGATGACACTTTTGTGTTCTTCCACAGATTCACCCTCGCCGTCATCATCTTTCTCATCATGACTGTCAAACTGATCTGAGAAAAACACACAGCAAACAGTGAACATAAAACAAACATATAAACAGTGCTGGCCAGAAGTTAGAAATAAATACATGTATTTTTTTAAAGGGGACCTATTATGCAAAAGTCACTTTTATAAGCTGTTTGAACACAGTTGTGTGGCCGCAGTGTGTGAAAACAACCAGCCTATAATGTTAAAAATTCAGCAACTCATTTTTTTATAAAACCAATAAATCATGAACAGTCTCTCCAAACGAGCTGTTTCAGATTCTCCCTCTCTGCACGTCACTGAGGGGGAAAAGTCCCACCCATTTGTGACTCTCTGCCCTATTAGCATAAACACAGCCCTGAGTGAGAAGATGCGGTCCACCATTACTGGAGATATATACAATGTCAGCACCAAAGAGGCTTTACAAGTGTTGTGTTTTGAGATGCACTAATAAATATTAGTGCATCTAATAAACATTAGCGCATCGCCATAATCTCCCCTCATCTGAGCCGAGGACACTGTGGTTAAATTTCATTTTCGAAGGAAATATACCGGAAAAAATCAGTAATGTCCCCAATATGTTTAGGAATTAATACCAACGCTTCGTGCACGAACGTCAGCTCCAGACAAAGTAAGTATCGCGTTTGTTTTCCAAATTGCCTTTCTGAAAGAGCTTCTTGGCACTCTGTAAGGCTAATGATGCTAAAGCTACCATTGTCCTAACATTTTGATGCTGCCTTCAAGTGCTGCCAGAATGATCGTGAATAGGAATGTGGTGGTTAAAAGTTGCGTATGAAAGCAATGTGAGTCGATCGCTTGAAGTTGTCGAGCTCATAATCAGAGGTGGGACTTATAAAGTCTGTGATAGCATGAGACCAGCTATGTTGTTATTTTTATCCTGCTGTGCTCCCCGTCTGTGTAATTCATAAACGTAAATTTGTTATGCAGAGTATAATCAAATGACTGACTTTGAACCCGAGTAGTTTTCTGTAAAGATAACAGGCTTGTACTAACAGGAGAATGTTTATTTGCAAAGGCTAGCACTGCTAATGCGGAGCTTGAGCTCTTGAAGCTCCGCCCTCTTCTCCGGGAGCAACAACTCACTCGCATTTAAAGCAACATACTCAAATCAGCTCGTTTTGGCTCGCACTCTAAAAATGGCAATTTTAACAAGCTGTAAAAATGTATCTGTGGGGTATATTGAGCTAAAACTTCACACATACGCTCTGGAGACATCAGAGACTTAATTTACATCTTGTAAAAAGGGGCATAATAGGTCGCCTTTAATGTTTTTGAAAGAAGAAAGAAGTTTTTTATGCTCACTTTGGTTGCATTTATTTGATCGAAAATACAGTAATATTGTTATTTGGGGCTCAAGAGACATTTCTTATTACTATCAGTGTTAATCAGTTTTTGCTGCTTAATATTTTTGTGAAAACCGAAGTTTCTTTATGCATATGATTAAAAAAATAATTTTATTCCGTAAGAATGCAAATTGTTCTAAAGTGACAGTAAAGACATTTAAAATGTTACAAAAAATTTTAAATAAATGCTGATCATTAAACTTTCTATTAAATCAAAGAATCCTGAAATAATCATCTTTTAAAGAAAATATTAAGCATTAAAAACTGTTTTCAACATTGATAATAATATTTAAGCTCCAATAATAATTGACCACCAAATCAACATATTAGAATGATTTCTGTAGAATCAAATTTCAGCTTTGATATCACAGAAATAAATTACATTTATTTACATGACAATATAATCAAATAGAAAACAGTTATATTAGTAACATTTCACACTATTATTGTCTTTACTGTATTTAAATAAATGCAACCTTGGTGAACATTAGAGACTTTCTTCAAAAACATTCTTGATCTTAATAAATGTTTACTATATAAATATTAATTATTATAATTAATCTTAATTATACTATACATATTGTGAGTTTTTGCATGGTGCTGGTATTAAAAAAATACACATTTCACTTTCAACACAAGCACCAAGCAAGAAGACATAACACAAACACAATATTTGCTCTGATTCATTCTGGGAAACTTAAATGTGAGGGACGTGCATGTGTGTGTGTGTGTGTGTGTGTGTGTGTGTTTGTGTGTGTTTTGTGTACCTGCATCAGAGGTGCCGTTCGACATGGAGGAGTTGATTGATTCGTTGGTGTCTGGCCGTTTCAGGGCTGTGCTGTCTTCACTGTTCACAGCAGCGGTTCTGTTCGGACTGCAGCGACACAAGAACATCACGTCAGCTTATTCCAAAATAAATTATGTGGCAATGTAAGATAGAGCTTGTGTGTGTGAGTAAGTCCATGCACTGTTTTAATTAGGTCAGTGTGTGTTTCTTTTTGTTTGCAGTAAATAATGCGTGGGAGTGTGTTTATCTCTAAGCAGTACTGTTTTCACATTATGCAGTGTTAGTTAATGTGTATGTGGGCAGGTGCTACTATAATTTACTTGTGCAGCAGTACTTCAGTGAGTTTTAATTATATAGAAGGTTTCATGTGTGTACGTATGTGTTTCTGTACATTACTTACACTAATGTGTTTCAGGTGTGGTGTATGTGTGTTTAACTCACTCTATGCAGTGCTTCGGTGAGGTGCTGCTCTGATAAAACTCATCTGCATCGTAAAATTCGTCTTCACTGCTGGAATAGGAGAAGTCAGGGACAGTGTGGGGCGGTACGTTCATGTGACTAGGCGAAGTCACGCTGCTGCTGGGAGCTGAAGGACCACTCCCTAAAACCACAGGAAGAAAATTAAACTAATAAATGTGAGAATAAATGCAAGTGGTCGGAGGAACTACAACTAACCACACTCACTTAAGCAATACCATGGCCGGCAGTCATTGTAGTTCAAATATAGGTTGAGGTTTTGTGCTTTTGCATAAGTGGCTAGCATGTGGGCTTCAAATAAATAGCATGACTGATAAGCTCATCTACATGCTTAGTAATGGACTACAAACATAGCTGATTTCACAAGCAAAAGCTCTGATTGTAACAACTGCAAATATGCCAGACATCTAGTACACATATAGTACACATTTCAGATTAATCGTTGGACCAACAAAGCAACAGATTTTTAAAACTGACTTAAGACAATGACTCCACCTTTTCTGCTTGCCACAAAACATGCATATTCAAATAAGCTTCAAAGACAAGGTTCAGGCCGACCCTAAATGCCCTAAATCACTCTTATGCAAATACTGTAAATGCCCACCCTTGACATCACTCTTCACTGCCTCAATTCATTTATGACACTAACAAAAACATGAGGTTACATTTTACATATTAACTATATTCAAGGAAATGTGTCATTATATAATAAAATATTATTTATGTACTACTTGATATTATTGAAAAACTCATACATTTTTCATACATTTTAACTAACGTAATAAAATAAAAAGTATTCTCTATCATAGATTTTCTGTCATTTTGATTTATTTTATTATTAGAGTAATTGAGGATACTAACATACAAAAAATGCTAGTATTTTAGCATTATTTATGAACTACTTTTTATATTAATGATAAATGAAATATGAATTAAAAATGTAATTATTTTATACATTTTATTTTAAAACGTAAAAAATAAAAGCATGTTTTATTAGATTTTCTATTTGCATTGTTTTAATTTTATTATATTATTAGAGTATTAACATCTATAAAACATTTGAAACATTTTTTAAAAAGCTAGTATTTTAGTATTATTTATGTACTACATAATAGTAATGAAAAACGTAATTATTTCATACATTTGAATTTAAAATTTAATAAAATAAAAAGCATGTTTTATTAGATTTCCCATTTGTAGTATTTATTAATTTATTTTTATTTTATTATTAATTGAGGACATTAACATCTTTAAAAACATCTTTGAAAATGCTAGTAAATTTTACACAGTTGTAGTTCAAGTAACATAGAGACAAAACAGAAAATGGCTCATAAGACAAAGCATGCATATTATTATGATGCTGTCAGCCAAATAAATTAAATGCTTGGTTGTGTTGATAAGACCAAGACTGTTGAAATGCTCAAAGATGTCCAATTAATTCAGCCCTGTCTACAATGCAAGCACTTTCAGCATGAATATAAATGGAAACCCTGATTCACAGTCTGCACTTTTGAGCTCTTGACTGTGTTTTATGCGTAGTTTCCTGCACTGCTGTCCAGAGTGCTACCGATCGGCTGTGTTTTTGCTGAGCTCAGCTCTTCCTGCACTGCCTCAGCAGAAGCTGGACTCTCTGAGCCCCTGTATCCAGCACTAATGGCAGTCAGGGAAAAACAGACTGACTGCAGAGAGAACAGCTCTGCCTGCATGCCCACTGCAGCGGAATACTAGGGGAATACTGCTTCAGTTCACATTAAAAAGAGGCTTTATTTGAATGAGTAGTAAGTTTAACTTCATTCTAAATACAGTTTTTTCTCCCAAAAACATCATTCTAAGATTAGATTAAGTCTAATGGTAATTTGCTGATTAGAATATAAGCATCTGCATATATATATAATAAATATAAATGCATAACATACACACATATATATAAATGTAATTTACATTTTAATATGGATTAATATGTTCTAATACATGTATTTTTTTCTTTTATAATTTGTATATATACACAAAAATATAAGACAAAAAATACATATTTAATGTATTTTTTGTCATTTACACTAGATTTGTGTGTATACACACACACACACACACACACACATACACATACATACATACATACATATATATATATATATATATATATATATATATAAACATATACACATACATGTGATGAGTTTTTGGCTCAAGGTCTGGATTAACAATCACACCAGAGGTGTTAAACTGGGATTAGGACTTGGTTTTATGCAGACCAGTCAAGTTCTTCCACATTGACTGAATCAATAATTTTCTTTTTGAA
>JAFVLL020039722.1:0-95854 GCA_021397915.2 Tor tambroides | reverse complement strand
ATTTGTGTGTATTGAAGTAAAAGGTATTATAAGGATTTTGAGCTTTACTCGCTTTTTTAAACACACTGCTATTATTTTGAACACAACTGTAGCAAACACTACTGTTTCAAGCTGCATTTCTGGGAGTGCCTTTGGGAAACTACAGTTTTAAGGAGAAAATACTCAGCAATGGTGTTGATTAATGGATTGGCACATGGTTTGTCTAAAAGCATATTAAAAACACCACATAGACAAATAAACAACATAAAAAACTTGATTTTCACCACAGGGGGACTTTAAATAAGAAAATTATCGAAACTCTGTCATTTTTGAGCGAGATGCTAATTATCTAATCTGATTCAATGATCTATGCTAAGCTAAGCTAAGTTAAGTTAAAAGTGCTACCGCCAGACCCAGAGATCGGCTGAATGGATTCAAAAATGGTAAAACTCAACTGTTTAACTATAGGGGAGTTGTAAAATGAGCCTATTTTCAAAAAAAGTGGAGTGTTCCTTTAAAATAAAAACAGTAAAATGACTGTAAAAAGCATGATTTACTGTTTTACTGTTCAAAAAAGTTTTACTTCAAATTTCAAACTTTAAACCATTTTTAAGAAAAGCGATGACTCAAAAGTATCACTTCATTATTTTAAACAATTATCAATCAATTCTTATATTAATTTAATGACATAAATATATCTTAGTGTCTTAATTGTTTTGAATTTTATAATGCATTAGCATTAGCTTCTTGTCGAACCACTGGTTCACATTTACAAGTGCATATTTGCTGCATAAAATTATGGGTCAATTTTCTATGGAAGCCTGTTTCCGTCACTGGATAAAACATAAAACAAGGTCATCGCGACTTTTTATCTCACAATTCTGACATTTTTTCTCAGAACTGCAAGATATAAACTCGCAATTGCAAGTTAAAAAAAACAGTATTGCATTATAAACTTGCAGTTGTAAGAAATAAAGTCAGAAATGCAAGATTTAGAAATGTGTGACACGTGCAATACAGAGGTATTGCACCAGATACATAATCTATGCAAATTTGCAAATGTAGCCACATCTGAAATCAGGCTTGCACAGCTACAGTAGAAGCTTTTGCGCTCACATACAGTATTTGGATGTGTTTCGGGCCTTAAGCTTTGCAGAACTCCTGAAATCACACTTCTGATCAGTAGATCAGCTATAGATTTATGTACGTACTCAGTAAAAGCTCCAAGTCTGTGTTGATCTGTGCAAGCAGAGCCTGTCTGTGCTGCTCGTGTGCTCGATCAGACGCTCTGTTGATCAAGTGCTGGTGCAGGAGACTCTGGGCTCTCTGATGGAGCTCCACACTGCCTTCTGCTGATGTCACTGATGACTGCACAACAGAAAAAAAAAACACCATTTAGAAAAGAAACTTTTAAAATGAACATTTTATAAATGAGAATATGGTTGAATACAGCTTAATTGATGCTTTAACCCCAAGGCATAAAATACCAAGAGAACACAAGATTTCATTTCTTCAAGGTGACTCACAGGATGTAGAGAGATGTGCTCCTGTATGTGTTGCTTGAGCTCCGTTCTTCTACTGTCAGTCAGTCCTTTGGGTCCTTTTAACGGCGTGAGAATACTTCTTTGTGCTCTACGACGTTTTAAAAACTGCAGAATCTGACAAATAAGAACATGAGCACATAAATGGTCATAGAATAACAACCTCTTTAACGTATTAAAATGACAAGTGTACAATGTTCATTTATTATTTTCATATATGTAACAAAGTCTATGGTTATTGTAGTTAACTTAAACCGAAACCATAAAAAACATTTATGCTACTTGAAATAAACTTTAATCTTAACTAGAATAAAATATAAAATAAATAAATAAGCTTATTTTATTTTAGCTAATTGCCAAGGTAACATTTCTCATTTTTGAACTAAAACTGAACTAAAAATAAAAACCACAAAGACAAATTTAAAAAATATTATTACACAGCTCTGTGGAATACTCGATTCCAATTGGTCAGTCACCACATTCCAAGGTATATTATTTCCCGATAACAGCTGGTAAAAACTAATAACACAGGCTCATCCGGGTAACTCCGATTCGTGTCGGGCTTTATTCTGCGATAACAACCGGCTGGATGTACATTATCCCTTACTTAATAATAATAATAATAAAATCAATTATATTAAAAAACTACTACAAAAACTGCTAAAACTTTTTTTTTTAAATGAAATGAAAATGGAAAAACTCATTCAAAATATTAGGAAAAACAATAATAGCATCTCAACGATATTAAAATAACAGTGACCAAGTCTGAGCTTCTTACACTGTAAAACACCTGTCCTTTAGTCACATTAGCTGTACACTCACGGCTCTCTGTAGAGTGACAGCAGCTCTGTGCTGTCTGAGAATGTATCTGTGCTGCTGGAAGTTGCGTCTCTCTCTGTGTCCTCTCCACACTCTCTGAATCAGCACGGCTGCCTTGTTCTCCAGCTCCCCCAGGTATCTCTCCACCTGGGCTGAGAGAGGAAGACATATCATCAATTAAAATTGTCTGACATGCAGTGTTCTTTCATTTTTTTGACATGCTTGCTCGCCAATATTTTCAGTCTTCATTCTAATTTTAATTGTTGTAAATGTGCTTTTGTTTTTTATGCCATTAAAAATTTTTAAATTCACACTTAAACACATTTAAATTGTAGTTTTTCACCTTAAAATTATTTCAGCTAGTTGCTAATGCAGTTTCTAATTTTTGTTTAGTTTAAGTTTTTCATTTAATATTTCTATTTTATTTTATTTCAACTTTTTTTCAATTAAAAAAAAAACAAACATTTTAATAGTTTTACTTTTTAGTTAACGAAAATAACCCTGATACGCACAACAAGGTTACTGTTTGATTTTGTGTTTGTTACCAGCTGGTAGTATCTCCATCAGATGAAGCTGGTGTTGGCGGAACTGTCTCATGGCTCTCTGTCTTTGCAGACATACTTGATGACGTAATTCTTCTTCTGCACGTTGTCTCTCAGTGTGTTCCTGTTGTCGTCGGCGCTTTTCCCTATCGCACAAAGATAAATCTCATTTACCATACATAGTGTCCCTGAATTGTAAATTTCTTCATTTCATAAAGGGACCGACTGAATCGTTTTCTTACCTGAAGCTGCGCTGTAATGTGCTGACCGCTCTGGGGAGTTTCCTCAGTCTTTTTCTGGTCTGATGGGCTCTCCAGGCTGCCTGGATAATACAAGCTGCTCGCACATACTCCTCAGATGACTCCTTCATTTATATACAGTGTGTAGGGTAAAGAAATACATAAACAATAAGAATACAAGAAAACAGCCAGTATATGATCACATATTACGAGTTTTTAATGAAAGAAAGAAACCTTAAAGAAATGGTTCATCCAAAAATGAACATTTGCAGAAAATGTACTCTCCCTGAGGCCTTCCAAGATGTAGATGATTTTGTTTCTTTACTGAAACAGATTTGGAGAAATTTAGTATTACATCACTTGCTCTCCAAAGGATCCTCTGCAGTGAATGGGTGCCGTCAGAATAAGAGTTCAAACAGATGATGATCTTGTGAAGTCAATAGCTGCATGTTTATAATAAACAAACTAATCAATTAAGATCATTTTCATTTCAAAGAATTGTTTACAAATCTTCTACGCATAAAACAGTTCTATACGAATATGTCGGACTTTAATGTGAGAGGACAACAGGGGACTTTCATTGGAGGAAGCGTTGTTATGGATAAAGTTTTTTAAAGCCTTAATGATGGATTTGTTTATTACAAGCACAGATTTTTGCTTCTTTTTTTGATTTTGATTTCTTGTGGATTATTATGATGTTTTTATCAGCTGTTTGGACTCTCATTCTGACGGCACCCATTCACTGCAGCGGATCCACTGGTGAACAAGTCCCATATTGCTATTTTGGATTTCTTCATATCTGTTCTGATGAAGAAACAAACTCCTCTACATCTTGGATGGCCTGAAAATGAGTACATTTTAAGCAGATTTTCATTTTTGGGAGAACTATTCCTTTATCATCATAAGTGGACTTGAAAGACAAAATAAAATGCTACCAAATGTAAAATATGTCTACATTATGGCATATAGCAGACACTTTGAGCTGGTGGCCACTGACCTTAGTGTCTCTCCATGGGACGTCTGACCGCAAGTGATCAATAAGCTGATCCAGTACAGAGTCGAAGCCTTTACCACGCCAGTCTTTCGCAGCCAAATCAGCCAAACCTGCAGGACCAAACATTGGAAGACTGGTCTAAACACTCTACAACTAAAATTTGAAGATGCTTTGAGATCTAAAGAGTGTGACTGTACCTCTGTATCGCCTGTGAATGAGCTGATGGGTTGAGCTGCTGTGGTCCATAATTAGAACAAGGGTCTTTACAGCTGCTCTGCCAATCACAGGATTTGAGCTACTGGACATTTTATACACAATATCATCCATTATGTCAGTCAGAGCCCTGGTTCCCATCTTAGCTACAACAGCACTGCAGAAACAAAGGGAGAGATATTTGAGGTATTTGAGTATTTGGATGAGAAGTTGTTACACAAATAAAAACTGTTTTATGGACCAGGTGGCTTTCTGTTGTACCCGTTTGTTCTGAAGTTATTGTTCCACATGGTGACAGTAACAATGGAGACGTCATCGTCTTCGCAGATTTGGATGTTCTCATAATGTTTAGATCTCAGTACTGAAAAGAGAGTGTTAAAAACATCAGTTTCATTTCAGTTCAAGCTCTCTAAACACATCCTGTGATGGTCAATTTGCTAAATTTACAGAAGAAGTTGTTTACCACGATGAATGAGATGTGTATAAGCCCTGAGGAGCCAGCCAATCGAATCAAAGACTTTTCTAAATAAACGAATCATCTCATTATGTGTCTTGTCCTGGTAAAAAGAGAAATGAAATGATCTGGTTGGTTACTACTCAGCTAATAAAATTATGTTCTTAGAACATTTAGCTAACATTCCCATTATTTATGAAAGTGCTCTTAAAGTTCAAAACATGCTTTTTTTTTGGTTGAATGTTAGTGAAAACATGAAAGGAATGCTTATTATTTTCAAACATCATTTTGTTAAAGTTTCTTCTGAAACAAATAGTATGTTAGACATACATTCAAGGTTCCATGAATGATGTATAATGTAAATAACATTAATCAAGACTTGATAACTTTGAACGAACATTCTATTATGGCCACTGGAAGAACATAACTTTCAGAGAACCTTGCCAGAACATTTGCCAAAGTTCTGAGAACTTTTCCTGTTAGCTGGGTATATTGTATGCTGTCTCTTGTAATCAAAATCTAGCAATTATTATCAAAAGTCAGATAAGAGAGAACTAGTTAGAAACAATGACAGGTGTTTAAGATTTGTATCACTCTGAAAGGGTTTATTTTGCATTAATAATAAGCTGACTGTACGATAAATAACCCAAACCTTCCTACTTGATGTTTTCTGTGATTCAGAAGACTGTAATATCTTACCCGCAAAGCTCTGTTCATTAGACGGTCTGCAAGAAAAAGAAGGCTTTCCACCACAGAAGGCAGAAATTCATGACTAAACACCTCCACATCTCTGAAAGCACCCAGACCCACACAGCATGTGCTAGTTGGACAGAAACACGCTTTAAAACTCTGACACTGCGAATGACAATAGCACTCATCGTGTATTTATATTTGAATACCTGAGGAGGTCTGCCATCTGTGTCAGAACTGCATAGCCTCCGTGAATCTTGGCTGGACTGAAGCTCAGGGAAGAGGAGCAGTACTGCAGCACACCATGAGAGTAAAGACTCTGTTTACATGCCTCCAGATCCCTCTGATCTCCTAAAGACTTCCTGCCTACAAGATCTGTTCACGAGAGGTGTTTGAGTTCATTCATATAGGAGATACACGGTTGTGTTCTAGGATAGCTGACATGTAACGTACTTAATCCAAAACTATTTCAAACAACATTTTATAATTATAGTAAAATTAATGCACATGCAGTTTTATGAGCTTATATGAACTGAGAGGTTATATTCTGTATATCTTATAAAGCATTTGTCACACCGCATGACTATTTGAGTGAACTGCAAAAAAACTAACGTTAACAGCTTTAAATAAACGAAATTCTACAGTGATAAATGTAGGAAAAGACAGGACTTTCGTTATCTTTACCTTTTAATTTTGGAAGCACGTCGTTAACCTTGTTTTCAGATTTTTCTCGGGTGTCTGCGACCAGATCCCTCAGTTCTGGGCTCATTTTATCTCCTGATGGACCCATTGCGCTCACCGGCTCAGAAAAACGTGTTAGATTTCATATATAAGAACCCATGTCGAATGTCAAGAGTTTAGTTAGTTTATTACTTCTCATATCTTGGGTGAAGATGTAACTTCCATGATTGTTCTGGACAAGAAAAGCAACAAAAACAGACGACAACAGACAAGAGCCAGTTCGGTATCTACGGTAACCTTACGTCATCACGCTGCGACACGTACATCGTGTTGAGAAAGTTTTTTTTTTTTTTTAAAGAACTTTACACACATGATGTTGTATTATAACAATAATCGTGATTTTGGTTAAAATAAAAGACAAATTCACATATCTGTTCATATTTCTGACTGACTGTTGTGCATTAATGCCAACCAACTCCAACAAGGGTAAAAGCACAACTAGTTTGACGAATGATAACATGTCTTGAATGTGTTTGTTTGGAATATATTTTTATTTTTTGTGTTGTTTAATTAAATTTTCTCTTAAATCTCTACCACAATGCCAAGTTGCCAACCATGTCGTTATTTTCGTGACAACAGCGCCTCCAACTGGATGAGTCGAGGTTTAGTTATAGTTGTAAACTGCTGATCTGTGTGCAGGGCCTTCACATCAAAATAAGTTTTTAAAGCACGACAAAAGATTATTAAAACGTAATGAGTTACGTAATGCACTTTTTAAAAGTATAGGCTATTTACGTGTGTTAAGAAGCATTGTCATGATGCACTTCACATGAGCCTCCAGTAGACTACAGGTTTTTAAAAATATGTTTTTAAGATTTGAAGTGTACTACTTTTTCATGAGGGTATTCTAATGGTTCCTACCATGATTTGAAGCAGATCTCTTCATTTCATGAGTCTAGCACTACTAACTATGGTACAGAAAATAAATTCAAATAAAATTTGACAAAATAATGCTGACATAAATCAAGCTCTTTGCTACCTTATGTTCAATAGCACAATGAGATGAGTCTGAACACATTGATGATCGAAGATAGTTTAACTAGTTTACTATTAAGCTTATCAAAGACTCTCTCTCTCTACTTTAACAAAAAAGGAACATAGACCTTTCATTTAAAAAAAAACAAAAAAACAACCGTGACAGATTGTCTCCCCAGTTTTCGAAACATTACATCAGTGTGCTTTTGGTTAATAAACTCAAATAACATCTCTCTTTTCTTACTGTCTCTTGGCACCTAGCACCATGTGAGTTTCAGTTGCTGAATCTCCCAACACGGCCTTGGAGGACTTTATGAATTTAATAAACCTTTTAATAGATTTATAGAGGTTCAGGAGTGAACCACAGTGCTTGGAAGAACAAAAAGGAAGTTGAACACTCACATTCATATGCAAAATTATTTAAACACAATAAATGAAGAGTTTAATATCAGCTTTGTGAATGTATAATGTTAAAATTTCATTGTAACTGTTCCCTGTATGGATTTAATATGTAACATCTCTGTTGATTCCCTATTATACAAGACTGAATCCTAGCAAGCTTAAGACCAAAGAAAAAATAAAATCACTGAGAAATGTGATATTCACATAATAATTTAATAAAAAATAAAGAGACATTTAAAAACATCCAATAATTGCACGTAATCAAATTAAAATACAATTAGCACACACTGAAATACTGAATTATTTCTTGAGATCAACTCTCAGGGTCTTCTGCAGACTTTCTATGCTGGCATCTAGTGCTGCAAGCCCGTCCCTGAAATTCTGCTCATCCTGTGTGTTAAACGTGGACCAGGAGTTTATGCTCCAATCAGAGGCTAAAGAATTAATATCACAAGAGGAAAAGGTGTTCTCGGTCACTGAAGGGCGTCCAGTGGATGCTGACTGAACACCCAACATCTGGCATCGACGGGCATGTTGGGATTGCACCAGCTGACTGTTCAGGCCCTTATTTTTCAGATTTAAATGTAAGGCCATGCCGTGATGATCTGAAACGTAATCTCGGCCATCATTCTTCACATCCTGAACGTGAAGCCCATCTGAGATGTCCAGCTTTTCAAAAGCACGGCCCACATATTTCAGGCCTACATGAGCATCCACATCTTCCCTTTGATTCTTGGATGTTATCAGCTCATTACACTGAGCAACTCCTGAGGCAAGCTGCACCACTGGAGTCTCTCTTAAAGGGGCAAACGTTGTTCGTTTCTGCTCCTCTAACTGAGCCACATTCTCAGCTATGGTTTCCAGGGTTGGTTTGCGTATATATGGAGAGCAGACTGGCACAAAGTTCTCTTTTCCACCATCAGTCTGACCAGGAGAGGCAGGTTGTAATGTCTGGGACCTACAGTAAACTCGAGGCGGAGGAGAGGCCTGTTCGATGCCCTCCAGGGTCTGAAGGTAGGTTTTCACAGAGTTTGAAATTTTATCTGACACAGCGGTCTCCATCTGTGCACTTTCATGCAATTCCAGAACACTCTTGGTAAGCTGAGAGTTTGGTTGACATAAGTCCAGCTGATGAGAATATTTGCTGGTGTCTTTTGTTTGACTTATCTGCAAATTTCTGTGCATGAAAAAAACAGCATTTGACCTACATATTCTGTTATATGCTACATTCTCTAAATTACATTTGAAAGTGTAATTTCATTGTAGTTTAGATGAGTGGAACTCAAACCAGAATTTAAATTACATCAAGTGGCACAAAGTACAGTATCAAAATTGCTTATTCTACAGTCCACACACAAAAAGGAGGGCTTGTCATGCAACCTGTCCATATTAACATGTCTACTTTGGCTTTTTTTTAATCAAGTGACAGATGAATGTTCATCAAAATAGATTTTGACAGGATGCACAGCCTTTAACATCAACAACAAAACAGAAACACTTTCTCCTCCCTTTTAAAAGTTGATCATCTTAACTATAAACAATATGTTTATTTGCACGTAGAATGATTTTTTCACTGCTCTCCAGGACTCTATGAGAACATCCCTAACCCATCAGTTTAGTTAGTTACCTGATGACTTCCTGCAGTCTGCTGATCTCTGCCTCCCTCTGCTGAAGGCTCAAAGTCAATTCCATCTTCTCAGTCTCATACTTTCCGAGTTTACTCTGGCAACTCTGCATTTCAGCTAATGCCTCACTCACCTCTGCATGGGTAAGTAACATGACAATTACTCACAGCATAAAGAAAAAGGCTTAAAATATGTATGTAAATTTAAAAGCAGTCATGTTTTTTTTTTAATATTACTGAAATAAAGATATCTTGGTATGTGCAACAAATGTTATAATGCAGTCATACCTGTTAATATAATATCAATATAGTGATTATAAAATCAATTCTAAGTTTTTTTTGGTTTTTAGAAAGAATAGGATAATATAAAAATGCTAGACGGTTAACATATTTGCTATACTATAATTTAAGAAAATGATAAATAAAACCAAAATAACAATGTAATATAACATATACTGACTAAAACATGATTTAAAGCTAAAAAGCAACAGTCTAAAAGAATACTCTTACCCAGTCTTAGCCGGCTGTTCTCTAACTCACACAAATCTTTGTGCAGCTTCAGGTCACTGTCTTTGTCCTCCATGGCTTTCTGTAGTCTCATGTTCTCCTGTTGCAGATCATCAAGTTCTCTACGGCTCTCATTTAACTGAGTTTGCAGAGTGAAGTTCAGAGACTGTAATGCAACCACTGTAAAACAACCATGCCAACAAACACAAATGTTGTTTTCATACAGCCACTTGGCTAGAAAATAAAAAGCTAAATTCTAAGAACATATACATATTTGTACATTTACCCTTTCATTGATTTATAAGTTCCTAAATCAAGCCCTTTATAGACAGCATGAAGCCACTCACCCTCCATGTCGCAGGCCTCCGGCCTGTTCCGCCGTTCTACTCTCTCTTTCTCTAATAACTGCTGATTGAGTATTCGCAAACGCCTGGGAGTCATGCAAATTAATACAAATTAGACCCGTCAATTGAAGTGTGATTTATTAAGATAAAAATAACGATGAAAATTTAACATAATTAATCTGCATAATCAAGCTTATGTTCAATGCCATGCAAATAAAAGAAACAATATATTGACTTTCAAGGTCGCTTTTTGTATGCTATTCAGTGCTTTTTTTGCCACAGTAAAGACTCTAAATTAACTTGATTTGGAAGCTTTTCTCAACACATACTGATAAATCTGATTAGTTTTTATTTTAGATTAATTAGCAATTAATTTAATTGCAGTTTTATATTCTAATATATTGTATTTTGCAGTAGTTGTTAGTATTCTATACACTCTTCAAGTCACTGACCTTCGCAGCTGTACATTCTCACTCCTGAGTGGCTGTAGGGCGAGTGCGATCTCAGCCTGGATGTTAGTGCTGCCCACCATGACAGGAAGCAGTGAGATGCTCTGCTCCACCTCAGAGATCAGCTGCACAGCATCACTGTCTGCACAGAAGAGTGAACGATAATACCATGTGAAACTAACACACACTCTGCTTATCGGCCGAGTTTCTAGAATCTGCAAAACCAGCAACTCAATCCTTGGGTGATCTGATACTCTGACGGTCCAATATTTTATTATGTTACAGAAAGCGAATTAGATAACCATCTCAAATTTGAAATTGGGTATCAGCTTTCATTAATCAGATCTAGAGATCAGGACAGAAGGGAAGAAAGGAAGGCATCCCTGTAATAAGAGCCTGACAACAACAACATACAGAGAACAAGAGAAATTTTCAAAGTTATGTCGACGAATGTCTCATTGTTTTTGTCCTGTATGATGCTGTCCTGTATACAGTTGTCCTGGAACAACAAAAGTGTATGTACAGTAGATAACAGAATTATCATTTTGGGGTGAACTATCCCTTTAAGAATTTTGAGATTTGCTAAATGGAATATGATATGAAAGTATTAAAGATGGATGGAAAGTCAAAGGAAGGAAAAGAAATGTAATCAAATATGCTCACCCTGATTAGCAACTAAAGTCTTCAGCTCTCCCAGCAGATATTTAACAGTCATCACTTTCTGTGCGGTTTTCTCTGGACTGGTGGGTCTGGCATTGTGACTTAGAACTGTTAATTTCTCATGGCTGGTCTCAAAGCTGATGTCTCTGACAGGTGTAGTGTCCATCCCATCTTTTTTGTCATCCTCTGCATTAGTACCACCCTCTTTTGAACTTTCTTTAGAACAGATCTCCTGCTCCTGGTCATTGCAAATAATCAGTTTTAGTCCATTTGGATCAGGTTGAGGCTGGCTGACCTGGGGCTGGTTGGGCACCTGTGTTGTTAGCACTGCAGATGAGGGACAGGTTGAGGACCCAGTGGATGATGCCAAAGGGGCACTTGGCTCTACAGATCCCACCTGATGATGAACACTGCAGATTGGGCCAGTGATTACAGGTACCCCATGCCCTACTGGAGTGCAGGATCCATTCTGGACGGGAGAAACAATAACTGGAGTCTGCTGTTGGACTGCAGGAGGCATGGAGAAAGAAGCACACCCATGAGGGCAGGATGAGGTGGCAGCACTCATGGCCCTCAACTGATGAAACTCCCCAGATGAGCTACCACTGCTCAGCACACACTTTGAAGTACACTGAACAACAGGGAAAGACAAAAAATGAGAGTTAAGACAAGTAGGGAGTTAAAACGTGTCAAAGAGTGTATAAAAAAAAAACAAAAAAAAAACAGGAAACAAACAGGAAAACAAAGAATGAGAGAGGAAAAGCACCTATATTATTAGAACCATCAATTAAAGTGCTAATTCAGTACAATTAGGTAAATTAAACATTTTACACATGCAGCATGTGAATTCAATAATGAGGAATAATCTGACCCAAGAAAGTTACCAGGACCATTCAAAAGTTTGAGGTCAAGTTTAATGCTTTAAGATTAATGTTTTAAGTAAAGTCTTTACTTTAAAAGATTAAAGTAAAGACTTTCACATTATAACAAAATATTACTATTTCAATTAAACGCTGCTCTTTTGAACTTTCTAATCAAAGAATTTAATTCTTGAAATTTTTCCAGCAAGTATGAATTCAATTAATAAAACAACATGAAAGTAAAGACTTTCACACTATAACAAAATATTACTATTTCAATTAAACACTGCTCTTTTGAACTTTCTAATCATAAAAGAATGTTATTCTTGAAATGTATCAAGGCTGTTTCACGGTTGTCAACTGTTTTCAACACTGATAATACAAAATGTTTCTTGAGCACCAAATTAGCATATTGTTTCATTTCTTTATCTTAACAAATTATTTTAATCTTTAATTATTTAAGTGTTATTTGTATAGTTTCTGAAGGATCATGCAACACTGAAGACTGGAGAAACGGCTGTTAAAAATTCAGCTTTTCTATCACAGGAATAAAATATATTCAAATAGAAAACAGCTATATTATTTTGAACCCCAATATTACCAATATATCCCAATATTACTGTTTTTACAGTATCTTTAATTTTAGAAAATGCAGCCTTGGTGAGCATAATAGGCTTGTTTGGAAAAAAAATAGAATGGAATTGTAAGTCTGACACATATGAACAGTACATAGGCCAGAAAATTAGTGTACTGTAGACTAAGCAATTGTGAACTGTGTGAAATTCTGTGGTGATAGGCTTATTTTCAGTTATAATAATAAAACAACAATATATTGACTTCCTCATGCTTTACTCATCTTAATTTAGGTACATACATATATATATATACACACACACATATAAATATACATACACACACACACACACACACACACATGTGTGTGTGTGTGTGTGTGTGTGTGTATGTATATTTATATGTGTGTGTGTGTGTATATATATATATATATATATATATATATATATATATATACACACACACATATATACATATACACACACACATACATACATATATAGGAAATGTAATTAAAATGATTTTTTTATACAGTTCTAATGGATCAACAGCTCTCATTGTTTGCGGACTATAGTGGATTATAGTGCAGTAAACATACAGGTTCACTGTGAGCTGATCCAGGTCTCTGAGGGCTCAGTGCAGGTGTTGATGTAGTCAGCCGACAGTTAAATACAGTGGATTTGTGAACCTGACCTGCAAACAGAGAGAGGAAACATAAATTACATTTTCATTTACTAATTATATGTACTATGTTAGAGTCATTATACTGTGTGTTAGTAGTGAGTCTGTCTGTTACCCAAAGATGGAATATTACAGCTAGCAGCAGGCTGAGAGTAGGCCAGTGGAAGTGAGTTTTGTTGTTCATGTTCTGCGTGTGTTGCAGGGGTCAGTCCTGAAGGACGATCCTGTGACACTTGTGCCTGTCTGATCCCAGGGTTCTGATCACGACGCCCTGCTGAGCTCAGGTGACAACCGGCAGATGGAACTGTCTTCTGCACTGGAGCTACAGTAAGTGAAGAACAATATGTTGTGATCTTGAAGTACATGTGCTTCTGAAAATGACTTTAACAATAATCACCTGTTTCTACTGTGGCATTCACACAAATTGTACTAGGGATTTTACAACAAAGGATGGAAATGAAATATGAAGGATGGAAATGAAATATGAAGACTGAAAAATGTGTCACATTTCAAAAACAGGTACTTTTATAAGTTCTTGCAGAACTTTTTTTTGGTAAGATGTAGGGCTGGGCGATTTATCTCATGCAATATGCATGCGCATCTCGTCAGTAAAACCGGCTCCTTGATTAGCGGTAAATCCCCATCACCTGTTTTCAAATGGAGCGGCATTTAATACACGGAGCCGTAGTTCACTGAGAAGCTACGCAATCTCGCGTTCATTATCGAAGGCGATTCATCTGCGATAATGAACGCGATATTGCGTAGCTTCTCAGTGAACTACGGCTCCGTGTATTAAATGCCGCTCCATTTGAAAACAGGTGATGGGGATTTACCGCTAATCAAGGAGCCGGTTTTACTGACGAGATGCGCATGCATATTGCATGAGATAAATCGCCCAGCCCTAGTAAGATGAAAAGGGTACAAAATATTTGAGGAGATTACCTGGCCTTTTGTTTGCATGTATAGCTGTGTTTGTCTTCTTCCCATGCCTTTTCTTGTCAGTTTCCATTTTTCTTGATAAATTTTTGGGTTTGGATTTGAAGGTGCAGGTTTTTGTTCCCTGTGGTTTGGGCTTTGATTCTGTTGTGTGAAGATTATTGATCTCATCACTACTCAAATGCTAAACATAGAAAATATATGGATTTTGTCAATACAATACCTGCTTGTTCAGCTTGAAGTATCCCATTGAGTAAAGCAGCACATCGGTCGAGTCCCTCGTGTATCGTCGTCACCTGGATGCAATTTTCAATGTGAAAGAATGTCACAGAAGCTTAAAAATTATGACACAGATTTTCAGTTCTGCTCAGTTTATACACTACTTCTAGTATGTGGCTGCTTTACCTGATCGTCAGAGTCTGTAGAATAAAGAGAATATGCTGGTTCAAGAGGAGGAACACATCTCCCAGCAACCCTAAACCAGACACCATTTCTGTATATTAAATGTTTGTTTCAAATATTTAGAAGCATCTAAATTCATACAGTATGAACAGCATTTCTCTTATCCAGTTTGTTACCTTTTCTTGTGCATCTGTCCACGTCCAGAGGCTGTCAGTCTGCCTGATGAGATCACCTGCAATACATAATTTGCTTAGTGATAAAAGAAAACCATGTACAATAACTTATATAATATAGATTAATAAAAGATATATAATAGCTTGCAACCACTACCTTTGGTCTTGATACTCCCTGTCTCGCCATATTTGATTAAATCTGCAAAATTCACTAACCAAGCAGCAAATATTTATTCATCATGATCGTATAGGTCTAATAATGGTTTGCCATTGCTTGTGTTTATTACGTGAATTAACTTCAAACCCGTAAAGACCAAATGTCAAATCAAACTGCACTCATCTAAAAACTAAGGAATGAAAACCAAAACAAACCGCTGCTGTAACAATCACCACCAGTAGTTCAGTTTGCGTTCAAAACGGAAGCTGAGTGCCGTGGACCAATAGGAAAACAGTCAGTTTTAATCTGTGGATTTCATTGGTGGATTACGGTAAAAAAAAAATTCAAACCTGTTATCTATTGGTCTTGGACTATGTCAATCAAATAAGCACTAGCCACTCAGATTCCTCAGGTTTAGCCAACGCCCATTACGGCTTCAGACGCCAAAAAGGTGTTTCTATGGAGATGGAATGGCAGAATAATAAATCTATTACTGATATTTCGCGGTTTTGTGAAATGATATTCCCGCGTGTCGGTTGTAGAATTAACCTACTTTTTTCTTTCTTATTTTTTTTTTGGCTTTTAAAAAATAAAACATGCATACAGTAGTAAACAACTTCTTTTATTTTTATTTTCAGTATCTTAAATAGTCAATATGTTAGCACAAGTACGTTCATGTAGTTTTCATTTAATTCTAGTGAAATGAAATTGGTTAGCAAAAGTGGTCCACCATATTTGTTGTCAGAGCAGAGTGCTGAATACCCTGCATTACATCCAGTCTTGTGAGAGAACAAGAAAGCTAAAAACCCTGAGCGCTATTTTTGACTGGGGTGTTTATTGCCTCCTGGGTAATGGGTAGATGAGGTTTCAGTCTGTTCTCTTCCTCTCGTTATCCCATTAAATTCTCATCCAAAACACACTTTACCACAACTGATGAAATCGGACACCCTCACCATGCCATATGCCTTCCTGTGATGATGAAAGAAATCATAGAGCTTTCAGAAGGGAAAGGTGACCACAAACTATCCATAAACCGACTTATTAGACAAAAAAATAATGAATCAGGATACAGTTTTTATGGATTTAGTTTGATTGTTTATAATGTTATCTATCTTTGAACAACTACATCTGTAAAATTCACTTATATATAGGCTATTTTAGATATGTTTATGTTATACAAGGTATCTAGATTGAGAAATCTCTCTCTGTCAGATAGATGTTACAGGTCACAGAACATCTCAAATGGCAAACATACATCAGAGCACACACAGGGTCATTGTTCAGTTGTGGCATGAGCTATGGCATTTCTATATATTATTATTTAATTTGATTTAAATCATGAATTCACTTGTATATGTTTTATTCCGGTTCAACTGCAATTCAGAGTCAAGAATATGATCACCTTTGCATGCACAGCAGATAGTGAAAATTTCAGATTTGAGATCCATTAAATCAAGTGTAGCGAGCACTTTTCTCACTGGCAGAGGGTTTCATTAGACCACTGCTCTGAAGATCTCATTCTCACAAACTTTCCCATGCATACTCTTAAGAATATAAATTCTTCCTTATGAATGTTTGATGACCTATAGATTTGTCTTCTGCTTTCTCAGCAGCTTAAATAAATCTACATAAAGTGATGTGAAGCTGTTCGTTTTGATCCTCACAGCCCTGCCTACTCAATTATGGTTTGCAGCTGGGTTTTGATGACATTCTTCTGGAGGGATGATCACCTCCCTTGGTGTAAGAGCCATTACAGAGCTAGCCTACACCAAGAATCAATCCATCTGATACAGGTTAATTTAATAATAGCAAAATTTATCAAATAAACTATTTGTAATAGAACACTGCATGCTTTCAATTGAATTGCTTGCACACAGAATAAAAAAAAGTAAATAAATTTGTATCTGTTGTTGTATCGTTCCTTCTAAGAACCACTGAGGGATCTGTGAAACCATATTTCCTCAAGAGGGCGGCAGTTCACCATCTGCGAGCACGTTTTCCTCTCATAGCCTCAGTCTTTCAAAGAAAGCGTTTGTCTGTCATTGAATTTATGTAGAAGACCGATTAATCATTTTAATATTATCTTACAAATCAGCAAGTCATGCGGTAATACAATCATCCAGTATGTCGGCATTTGTTTTCGCAGATGTTGAATTCACCCTGTGCAAAATCTGAATCACAGGAAGACCAAATTTCCTGGTTAGAGTCGACAGGGCTATTTAACTTCCAGAAACAACACAATTGTGCCCACGTTCAAGCATACTTTTGATTTCTAAATAAACATTCTCATTCGTAAGGGGGTGTGGTGATTGACAGTAGTGCTACTGGCACATTCTAACCAAACTAAATAATATTGTTACAACTAGACTTAAAGTTTTTATAGACTGTAGGCTACCAAGAACTTGATAATAGGCCCTACAAGTGTCACAATGAGACAATACAGTAATATTATGTGTACGTTACTTAATAAGAATAATCATTCAAATGTCTCTTTTAAAGGCCTGCAGGTTATTTCCTGTTAATTTGAGGAACAAAGTAGGCTACTCGAACTAATGTCTGTGTTTGCATGGAGCAGAGGAGAACTAGGAAGTTTTTTATTACAGTATTATTTATTTTTATTTATTTATGTATTTTTGCTAAGTGGAGTTATGTGGTTTGCCTCCAGCACTTATGAGCGTTTTTCGCTTTAAACAAAGCACTCGGAGCAGGGTTTCTCTCAGCAGCCAGCGGAGAGTGGAAAATGGAAAACATGGAGTGGATTTCGAGCTTGGATTTGGAGTTGAGAGGGGAAATCTAGCTCCGCTCCACTCAGTTGTGCTCCAAACCAGGAAGCTTTGGTTTCTTTTTTGGAACCATTTTCGTTCATGACTGAAAATAATAATAATTATATATATATATATATATATATATATATTGTTTATAAAAATAAAAATTCTTAAGCAATACAATTCCTTAATATAATAAATGTATTATATAGTGTACAAATCTAAGTTCTCACTGTTTGTGCGATACTGTTGAAATGTATTTTCAAAAATTATAATTTCACAGTATTTCTACTAATGTTATTTTTAAAGAATAACATGAGCAACATTTTATTTAAACAACGACATTCAGTGAGCAAATAACCACTTTTATAGAAATCTGCAAATAAGTTTTAAATGGGGTTTCAATGATAAAAGCATCCTAACAGACCGCGATTCGTTGATTCAAATTAGTAAGAATCCCTTGAACAGGACCGTATGGTGATGGTTGGGGTTCTCCGGCCTCTTGAAAAATACACACACCCCATTATTAGGAAGCGCTTGAGCGCATCAGGAGGACAGATTGGTCCGGTTCTCCACGCTGCGCCACAATAAAGAACCTCTTTCGCGCTAGAACGATTGTATATACCTCTATAACAGTCGTTGCATTAGCTGCATTGTTTCATCTGTAACAGTGGGAGCATATCGTGGGAGGCAGTTTGCGGTTCGCTCGGTCAGTGTAGGGGAGCGCTGCCATTATATCCACTGGGTTGTGCGAGACATCGAACGGATAGAGGAATATTCTACGGGTGGAGGAGGAACGGATGAATAAGGGATTTTAAGAGACCTGCATTAACATTGCATACGCGTTTTTTTACGGCTCTCTCTATCGGGGTTCCCCAGCAGTTGTCTTGCAGAGGCGGGTAGGCTAAACAATAGCGCCCCGAGGAGCGCTGGATACAGTATCGCTGAGCGCAGAACCTCGGGCATCATCATCATCATTCACTACTACGAGCGTTCACCAATGGAGACGGCCACGCGCTCTAGTGTTCCTCACACATAGATTACAAAGAGCCGTAGGTGTAAAATAAGACCATCATCATAACCATCATCCGTGGAAACGTATCCTGCAATGATGAATTCTGCCGAGGCGGCTGAGGAAGGACCGAACGATCCAGATACGGAGCCGTTTTTCAAAACAGGTAGTCTTCTTATATGCTTTTGTTACATTGGATGTCAATGAGTTTATTTTACTCACTAGGTGCATCCATCCGCACACACACTTAGAGGTTGCATTACAGAGTTAAACTGCATTAGAAGCTGTCAGATGTGTCCCATTATGTCCGAATGGCATAATTTAGCGGTCTGGATGTGCATCACACCCTTCAGATGTAGGCTTTTGCATATATCGAGCCTGTGATGCATATGTGTGATAAAACTGCCATATTCCTGAAAAGCCTGTGTGTGATGTTCATACGTGCTTTGGCACGTTCAACGCCCTTACATTGCATGTCTGGCTCATTGTGCACAAGAGCAAGGAGGAATCCCCCTGTAAATAGGATGCTACCTCACCTGTCACTTTTTCTCACACCTTCAACACATTCTCTAATTACGTTACTATCACCTCTGGACGCGCCGGGGATCGCGCTGCGCGGCGCGGCGCCGCGGATGGCGCGGGAGTGGCTCAGCCTTTTGTCGGTCGTGACATTGATTCATGTTTCTGAAGCCTGTTGATTCAAACAAACGGCAGATAGTCTTAGTGCTGTACTTCTCTTTTTTTTTCACGAGAAACACAAAAGCTTTTAAATAGGAGAATAGGCAGCGTGGAGAGATGCAAGAAGGGCATCTACTCTTCTGCATCCAGCCAAGCCCCTGCTCATGTCCACCCTGACACCTCCACCAGCTGTGGTTCAGTGATTTTATTCACTTTTATGTGCTAGAGATTCACCAGTGCATGAGCTATGACCCTTAAAACTGACCCACTTCTGGTAACATAAGCCAATAATGCACATCTGTCTGTGTTCCCTATGTAAAGCTTCTGTGTTGGAATGTGAACATGCATCTATGCATGTCATGTGAGTATGCATGATATGGTGTGCATTCACTGTGTTTTGTGAATAAATATATAGGCCTATATATTATATATATAGGCCCAGGTCATCCATCCTGGTGTGGTGCAGATAGTGTTTGTTTACATATGAAGATCATAAACTGTATTATACATATCAGTGTCTGCAGACTTACGGTTTATATAATTATTATATGAACAGAGATGGCTGAACATATAGTTTTCTACTGTACATGGATATGTGCTTAGGGCTAGTTGTCATTTTACACTCCTGTTAATATTTCTCAGATAGGTTTATACATGCCTTATGTCTTGCTTTTGAGCATTTGAGCATTTTCATTGTTGCACAGGTAAAAAGATACAGTTAATTTAACCCATATTGACCCACATTTGTGACAACATGCCCCAGTAGCGGGTCATATTATGTGAGAAGCTGTCACACTGAGAATCTGCCATGATAGCACATTTAAACTGTTAAACAATTACAAAACATTTAATGCAAAAGCAAAAATGCTATATGTAACATACAAAAATATCCAAAATATTACCAGTTTTGTTTAATACCATAATAGATATAAATCAATTGCATAAATTATAAATAAAGTATAAATTGCATAAAATTACAAAATTTGAAACAAATGAAGTGCTCCAATCTACAATTCATATAAAAATGCCTTTGTTTTAACAAAGCCACATTTTAACCATTTTATTTATTTTTTAAATTGCATTCATATATTCATATGGATATTACATTAATCTATGTCAGTGTGGTTTACTGTGTTCACTTTTTATGCATCAGCTAGAAAAATATTATATTGGAATTTTAGACAAGATAGAATTTATAAAAAAAAAAAGTTGACTGCAAAAAAATGTATATACTGTAGTTACTCAATATTTTTGTCATTTTGTTTTTTATTTCCTGTAGAAAAGTTCGTTTTCATGAGCAAAATGCTTTGAGATATTAAGTCTTGTTTTTTCTTTTTTCTTTTAGAAAAAATAAAATAAATATAATTTATATACAGTTTGTATATACTATATGTAGAACGATAAAATGATTTTTGAATTCTGAAACATTTATCTAAATTAAGTGGTTTTATACTTAAAACAAAAACAAATTTCATAAGTTTAAGGAAAATTTAAACTTAAAAGAGCACTCTACTTTTTTTGAAAATAGGCTCATTTTCCAACTCCCCAAGAGTTAAACAGTTGAGTTTTACCGTTTTCGAATCCATTCAGCCAATCTCCGGGTCTGGCGGTAGCACTTTTAGCGTAGCTTAGCATAGATCATTGAATCTGATTAGACCGTTAGCATCTCGCTCAAAAATGACCAAAGAGTTTCAATATTTTTCCTATTTAAAACTTGACTCTTCTGTAATTACATCGTGTACTAAGACTGACGGAAAATGAAAAGTTGCGATTTTCTAGGCCAATATGGCTAGGAACTATACTCTCATTCTGGCGTAATAATCAAGGAACTTTGCTGCCGTACCGTAGGTGCAGCAGGCACAATGATATTATGCAGCGCCTGAAAGTAGTCCCCAGCTATATCATAACTAGTTACCTAGCTGGGGACTACTTTCAGGCGCTGCGTCATATCATATCATTAGTCCCCAGCTATATCATAACTAGTTACCTAGCTGGGGACTACTTTCAGTGGAGTGTTCCTTTAATTCAAAGGGAAAACAAGTTTACAAGTTTATTTTTCTTACCCCTTTTGCATATTTTTCCTCTTTTTTAAGCATATTTACATTAAATAAATTTTTCATAAAATACTTTATCTCTTATGTAATTTTGAATCTTAATGAAATTTATCGTGATTTAGGAATGTTTAGATATCTGTATTTGAAAACGAGACAAAGTCGAGTAACTGTGAACCAATTTTTGCAATGTTTGATTTTAAGACAATTTTTTATCTATATATTTAAAAGCAACATACAAACCACTGCTAGAATCAGGCTTTTTTGACCCCAGACCCTATAATTATAACACTCATATGGCCTGACGAGTGTCAGTCTGTCTCTCTGATTTGTCAGTTAGCAGGAGGTGTATGCACAGGGCAGACTCTGAGTGTCTCCTCCTATGATTGAGATTCTCTGGCACGTTCCTCCCACACCCCCTGCGCTGTTATCCAACATATTCACCGTCTGATAGTGCCTGGATTTCTGCTCTCTTCATCGGATTAGCATGATCACACTGGGTGGGATAATCATGTGCATAGGATTGGACGTCTGGGAATCAGGTTGTCCCTTGTCCGCAAGGATGTCAGACACTGAGAAAGGGCGGCGGAGACAGACACCGCTGTGCCAGTGTGGGAGATCACAATCACTGTGTGGGGATGAGCGTCTCGTTCATGCACAGCATCCCTGCAGACGCTCATCTGGGGTCTTGTTTGAGGTGTAAGAGGGAGGCAGAATGAAACAGAGCTTGAATGTTGGTTTATGAATATGAATCAACTCATTACCTCTTACATGAGTCCACAGATAGCTAGATAGCTAGACAGCTAGATAGATAGATAGATAGATAGATAGATAGATAGATTTGATATCATTTGAACTTTATACAAAAAATGTAAGCCTACAGCTATTTGGAAAGCTATTATGTAAGTTGGCAAATAAGTTGATTTATTTCAAAGTAATTGAATGTAGTAAACGCCTACAGTAACTGGGGTTGACAGAGAGCTGGCCTAAAAACCAAGAAGGGTCCCTTGTGTATTGCTAGAATCATTTTAAGCTGCTTAGCTTGTGGGTTTCTCTTGCTCAGGGTATGGCCAAAATGTTACAGTTGTCTGTAATGTGGTAATATCTGATATTAACCAATGAAATCATAGTCAAAAATATTTTTTGAAAATGTAATGTTGTAGGATGTCATTAGAGTAGATGTATGTGTGGTTATGTGTGAGGACAATCTTTATCTCTTAATGTCTTTGTTACATAATGATTTCTAATCTTTTAAATGGCTATTATGCTTCTGGTGGCTCATGCTTTGCAGAATTTAAAAAGTAACTAGTCCGTAGTTTCTCATTTAAGCGTTTTGACATTTAAAGGTTGAGATTTGCCAGAGAACGGATGTGTGTAGATTGTTGTGACATGATTTCTTAGCTCCAACAAGCAGTTTTTAAATGAACATAGTCTATCTCACACTGTGAAGCACACAGCTGTTGAATTTATGATTGCTCTTTTATTATGCTCATACATTCCAGGTTCATAGATAAAGGGTATTTGCTTTTCCTGATGGAATAGCGATGCTGTAAAATGTTTTTAGAGAAAAAAAAATGTAAAAATGCTGTTAATTGGATAAGTTACCTTAAAGGGGTCATCGAATGCCCATTTTCCACAAGTTGATATGATTCTTTAGGGTCTTAATGAAAAGTCTAAAACATACTTTCGTTAAAATTTCTCAATGTTAGTGTAAAACAACACCCTTTTTACCCTGTCAAAAACAGCTCTTTTCACCGCAAGCTGTTTCAGTGCATTTCCCTTTAAAAGCTAATGAGATCTGCTGTCCCCGCCCCTCTCCCTACATGGGGTGACGCACAGTTCTCTGAGAGACTGTAAACTTTAGCCGCATTCATCATGAAACTTGCTAACTAGCACATTATTTGGAAAGGGTATTTGCAAAATTCATTAAAAACTTATACTCACTTCTTAAGGAGGTGAAGCTGAATCACGAATGATTCGTGTGAAAATAGACGCATTCACTTCAAAAACAAGCGTACTCCTCTGCGTCTTCAGTGGATCAGATGTCGGGAGTAAATGACGACTGCTATGTTCATTATTACATCCAACAACAAAACACCTCAATCGCTTAATTGGAGACATACTTGTCTACACCTGCTCTGGCGTCAAAACAATGGCGGACTGGTTGACAGTTCACTCAGGGTGGGTCTAAGTTAAGACGGCCATGTCAGTCAGCAATCGTGGGAGGGGCCTGGGTCTGTGTGACGTCACACAGCCAAGAATCTGAGAAAGGATTGATTTGAAAAAGGGGATATTATTTATCTGGATTTTTAAAAACCACTGGGTGGATTTTTATCATTATAGGGTGGTTGTGTACACACACTGCCAACACACATTTCAGTTCAAACAACATGTAAAAGTGAATTTTGCATCCGATGACCCCTTTAATACAAGAAAATGGTTTAACACTGCTTAATGTAATTTTTAAGTTAAATAAGGGTGTGAATTTATGATTTTTGCAAGTAATAGTATAAGAACATTTCCAGAAGTCCCTGACAGGACATATGATTATATTTTATATATTAAAAAATAAAAAAATACAAAAAAATAATTTCTGTTAGGTACTATTAGTGGTGTAAATGTAAATCTGCATTAAATGTACATTAGTGTTTATTTATTTATTTTATTAGTGTAATTTTAGTTATTTTATTAGTGGTTTTTACTTCTGTTTTTTACATGAACACTGAATGGTGCTTATTAGTACATTTTCAGTTAAAAGGCTGATTTCGGTCCATTAAATACATTGGTAAATTGGCCAAATTGGTGAAAACATTTATGTATCACCTAATAAATTAACATTTATATATCAAGTTAAGTGACTTTTAAGTGACTTAGAAGTTGTACAAATATACATATTGTTTATGATGATTTTTTTTAACAGGATATTTATACAGTGTATATTTTCCCAAAGAAAATGAGTGGTGCTTTCTTTTTGAAAAAGTCCATCCCCATTTGCCTGTTATATTTAACAGACTCTAGATATGGCCTAGGTTCCTCCTTCAATTAAAGACTTTGGGGTTATTTCTGCTTTTTTGTGGTCTGCTAAGTGAAAATTGTAAGTCTGTAATGTCCACTAATCATAACATGAGCATTGTCCCTTACTAAGTGACCTTAGTAAGTGAGTAATTGTAGTTCTGTCTTTTGGAGTGAAAATCCAGGATGTTTTGCTTGTAACTGTGTTCTGTGGAAACAAATTGTTGAGGTTGTGGCCAGTCAACCAGAAAAAAAAAAAACTTGTGAACTTGTTATGCAGCTTCCTTTGCATGTGTCATCACACATTGAACTAGAAAGTGTGTCTCCATTTCCATGAGTGCAATAGTACACAAGTATGAAAATTAGTGGAGATAAGGTTTCATCCTCGGGAAATCTGTTGGAACTTGATAATGACATGACCTTAGGGGTCATATCACATTGTTTTGATTTGTGAAGTTCATCTTCCAAGCATGAAAAGAAACTGAAAAACTGTGCAGGAAAATGAACAGCAAAGTAAAGTGTTACTACTGTAGTTACTGTAGTTATAAGATAGAAGGCTCAAAAGTGGCAAAAAAACTTGCTGCTTACTGAACATATTTTACTGAGCACTGATATTGAAAAAGTGTTATCTTCAGCAGCTAAACCACAAAGCAAATCCGCGACCTGTGCTATTATGATTTACTGTAATCCCTGAACATATGGATTTTACAAGATGCAAGAGTTACCCTCTACACCTCGATCCACACAGAAGATGACTATGCTTAAAATTTGAAACATGGTCTTCAGAGAGGCAAACCTTGCACCACACACTTCATCCTCAGCAGGCCATCTCTACTGAATGAGGGCCAGAGGGGTTGCTGTAGCAACTGTTGCCAAGATTCCTACTCAGGACTGGAGTTCTCTGAGCAGAATAGGTACATTCCGCGATTATGTTGGCCAGGAGACAGTGAAATCAGTTTCAGAAGTATTTTTGGATTATATCCATTAGGGGCAACTCAGCTGCCACTTTTTCATTACAAAACTTCTTCTTCCTGTCATTTGTCGGCAATGCACTGATTCAAACGGTTTCTATAGAAAATCTTTAAGGGACTTTTATGTGACTTTCAATAAATGTAAAATTAAAGGGATAGTTCACCCAAAAATTCAAACTCTGTCACCATTTAAGTTGTGTGTGTCACATGCTAGAACAAACCTCATTGGTTCTCGTCCATCAAACGCGCGTTGGAGCTTCCGTGTTCACCATATGTGATGTGCTTTATGTATGTGTGATGATCATTGTTTAGATTTAAATAAAAGCCTAAATTAAAGGAAACCTATTACGCCCCTTTTTACAATATGTAATATAAGTCTCAGGTGTCCCCAGAATGTGTCTGTAAAGTTTAATCTCAAAATACCCCACAGATCATTTATTATATCATTTTGAAAATGCCCATTTTGAGTAGAAGCAGAAACACACAGTTTTTGTGCATGTCTCCTTAAATGCAAATAAGCTGCTGTTCCCCGCCCCCTTTTCCAGATTAGGGCTGTGCCTTTACAGCTAGTACCTCAGATACTTACCAAAAAACATCTGTTTGGTTTTTATTACCATGTCTATCGCACTGAAATCATGCGTTTTAAACCATATTAGTTTAAACTTCTGATATGTGGTTTTCTGAGTGCACACATCCGAAGCATGTGGAAAGACAGAAAGCGACTGTCACATGATCAGTGAGTACTAAACTAAGTTCTCTTTCATGTCTTATTGCACTTAAACTGTCAAATACACACAAGTTTATGTTAAAAACACACACAAGTTACAAAAACAGTCGGTTATGTCTGTGAACATCTGGGTAAGAAATTGCATGTTTATATTAGATCTGTGTGGCAGCAGTGAAATATTCAGTAAATAAATAAATAAATTTACTGCTTTCTTGTCTCCTCTGAGGCTAGGGCTCTAAAAAGTGTTCTGTGCTCATCAGTGCAGACAAAGACTGCTGTGGGTGGAAACTTGCAGATTAAGGGGCAGTAATATTATAATAATCATTTTTTTCCCCTTTTTCTCACCCTTTCTACGTCACAGGGGGAGCGAAATCTGACTAGATCATTTTTTCACAAGCTTGCACAGAAAGGCTTACCAAAAAAAAAATTACTGGGTTGTTCTTTTTCACGTTTACTGTGTTGGTAGATGCACCGGGGACCCGATTATAGCACTTAAATATGGAAAAAGTCAGATTTTCATGATATGTCACCTTTTTATCTGTTCATCATGTAAAGCAATCACATCTCTTCTCAAGACTTGGATTAAACTGCTCGATTCATATGGATTTGTTTTACGAGGCCTTTACTGTATGTCTCATTCTTCTAGATTAAAAAGGTTTTGGAGGTTAAAAATTTTATATTTACTGAAAACGTTCAACTGGCTCAACTAAAGTGCCAGTGTTGAAAGACATTCAGTTAACATAATTCAACTGAGCCAACTGGACATTTTCAGTGCAGCAAATCAACATACAATTTAGAATTTTGATCTCCAAAATCCTTTGCAGTGTAAGTTTTGTAACTGGACTTTCAATGGAGAGACAGAAACCTTGGGTTTTATTAAACTTATTGTGTGTTTCAAAAGATGTATTTAGAAGCAACATAATGATGACAAGATTTTCATTTTTGGGTGAAATATCTTGTTAGTATAAACATACTAAACATAATATTAGAGAATTGGTTGCTTCTTGATAATGTAAGGTAGATTGTATTCCATATGCTGTTAACCCAAAAACTGCATGTGAAAATGGAGAAATATGGAATAGAACATGAATTTACATTGGGCTAAAAAAAGCCAAACCCAAGGGACTTCATTTCAGATGTCCACCACATGCCATTGTTGTATATCTATGTAATATTTCAAAGCCATCTGCCTATTCAAAGATATTATCAGACGTTAACAGACTGTTTGATCACATTACACATTTCTGCTTTGAATCACAGGCTTTCACCAGAGTGTGATTTACACAAGTGTTGTAGAGATTATTTTTAGATTTGTTGGAATATGCGATTCATCTTAAAATATTAAAGATATTGTTTCATTCCTTTTAGGCTCTTTACTTCTTCTGCTCACTAAGGTTTTTTTGTATAGTTGATTTTGATATTTGATGAGCTGTTTCAAGTAATCTTTCCGTTTTTAGTCTCATAGTCGATTTGTGTTGAATATTTCTAAGCACAAAGCAACACTTGTGAAACTAGCCCCCATGCCCCATTCAAACCTACATTCCCCTGAATAGCCAGGCACCTATAAAATTAGGTTATATGAGATCACAGGCCAGTGTTATTGGACTGGGACCAGTTCTGATCTCACAGCTTAGACTTACACAATAGTTCATACTAACACCAAACCTCAGCCAGCCATTGTTTTCTGACTTCCCAGGACTGTAAGGGCCATAATTGTAGCTTTCTGGCCCTGTCACTGTTCTTGCTGTCCTTGGCATGATTCGATCCTGTGGGGCCATTTGGCAACTTTTTGGCAGGATTGGTTTCATTTAGTAATTGCAGAGAGCAGGCTGTTTCCTGGTACTTCTGTGAGCTTTGTGTTACTGTTTATGTGGATACACCCTGATCCTGTAACATGGGAAGTTCAGAATGCTTCATATCCCAACCCTCTCATCAGGTTGCATTATGGGTGTCAGTGTGAGCTCAGTGATTCTTTTGCTGATGTTCAGTGAATATGCACAGAGTTAGTCCGCATTGCATACAGTCTCAAACCTATACTGTACTCACGTGAAGCATACATGATGAAGATCTCATAAAACATGCAGAAAACAGTGCATGGCATCCTTATGAAATATGAATACTGCACTTTGTATGCAGTGGATAATCTCATGACATCTCAGTGATGCCCGTGTCCTTTCATCTGACATCTTAGCTGTTACAAATCTATCTGCAGTATTCACAAAGCTTGCAACGGTCCCTGGTTCTGCGTAAAGCAGCAATCCAGCATTTTTGTTAAGAGTACACCTTTGTTTTTAGTTTTGTGGAAAATAATGATACTGTTTCAAATACTCTAGGAATACATAATGCATGTTTTGCATGTGTTATAGTGCTTCAGAGTTTAATTTGGAAGCAACATGGTCGATCAAGTTTGGTAATAAGCTGGGTCCCAATTTGCATAGTTATATTAGGCACTGCAAGTACTTTGCTGATGATGGAAAAGTACTGTTAGACAGACACACATAAAATAAAATTGCACCTTGCTTCCATGGACTATCTTGTTGCATACTGATTGCATGTAAACATTAGCATCTGGCTAAATTCGTTATTACGTAACTTTTAGATTAATGCATTTTAAAACTGCTAGTTATGAAGTGAAACGTTGAAAGAAGGCAAGGAATTGCAATGCAGCGAAACTAAAAATAAATGTTAAGAAATACACTGAAAAATACTGATTACAGAATAATTCAGTGTTATTATGCTTGTTAAACTCTAATGTTGTTAGCATAGCAGTATGCTAATGTAAAACTCCTTTGGAATCAATTGTGAGTAGCGTCTGCTTTGCTATTAGTGTGATGTACGGCAATGCTACCTATGCAGAGCATTACAAATCAGTCACTCAAGTTCCATCTCAGCTTGGACGCTGCTTTAGAAAGCAGACTCACAGTAGGCAGTGAGGCAGATCAGTAGGTTTTGGAACGGAGCCTCTTTTGTTGTGCAAGAGCTTGTGGGCAATACTAGGCCAAAAACATTCATGTATCCACACTTTAAATATCCAAAAATATTACATAATCTGGGCACATTTGATGATAATGTATGACACTGACTGAATTTGCTGTACAGTAGTATGTGAATCGATTATGCAGCGTTACACTTTTTTTTGTTTTAATTAGCAATTAAGTAGCAAGGTGTTACTCATGTGAGACTGCAAATAAATGCTGATTTTTTTTGTCAAGACCTTGTAAAACACATCTTTGCAGGTACAGTACCTAAATAAGGTAACAATTTTCGTATTCAAAATATGTATTTTTTTTACACTAGAGCCAAAAATTAAAAAATTCAATTATTCTGTATTACATTTAAAAATTACTGGGTGAAAAAAACATACATAACATAGGCCCTACTTGTTAAAAAAACATAAAATTTGGTTTGATGAAGTGTATTTGATCTGGGATGGTTGATTCTAACATTCTATGTTAGTTTTATGTATTAGTCAACCCAAAAATGAGAATTCTGTTATCATCTTCTCACTTACATGTTGCTGGACGTTGACTTTCTTTCTTTTGTGAAACACAAATGTGCTGATCTGTGAACTGGGTCAATAAATTCATGAACTGTGATAGATGTCAAGATTTTCAGTCTGTTTTTCACGCGAAGCTGTCATATGGCTTTAGAAGACTTTTAAAGATTATACAGCATCAGTTGCATGGACCGCATTTTGAAATGCTTTTGTTGTGATTAAAGGCATTATTGCTTTTCTTCTTTCAAACTTTCTATTCATTAAAGAATCCTAAAAAATATATCCACCAAAAACATTGTTTCCACAGAATAATTAAACAGCACAACTGTTTTAAACATTGATAATAATCAGAAATGTTTTTTGATTAGCGAATCAGCATATTAGAATGATTTCTGAAGGATCATGTAACACTGAAGTAATGATGCTGAAAATTCAGCTGTACCATCACAGGAATAAATGACATTTTAAAATATGTTAAAATAGACAACCGTTATTTTAAATTAATAATAACAATATTCCTATTTTCACACTATTTCTGATCAAATAAATGCAACCTGGGTGATCATGAGAGACTTCTTTCAAAAAAATGAAAAAATCTTACCAACCCCAAACTTTTAAACTGTAGTGTAAATACATATTTCTTGTGAGCGTTGGAAAATTTACTTTCCCTACACTTCACTGAACCTTGGACAAGGTTGTCACCACACAATAAGCCAGATCAGATAGATGTAAATGAGAAATGACTGTGTTCAAGAGTGTTTAAGCAGCCTTGTCCTCATTTATGTGTGTGTGTGAGAGTGTGAAATAGCATCTGCCCTCTAGCAGGAGCTGGGGAAAGTAAGTTCTCACAGTAAATTTAACATGCCATGTTCAGCATCGAACTCTTCCACTCAGGTTTAATAGTTTATGCAGTTTGCAGACGAGAGCGAGCAAGAGAGATAAAATGCAGACATAAGCAGTCTAAAGACCTTTTTAGGCCTCATACAGACTCAACAGATGTACTGCACAGTAGTGTGGTTGTGTGTGTGTGTGTGTGTGTGTGTGTGTGTGTGTGTGTGAGCATGCATTTGTTTGTGTGTAAGCAAGTGCATGTGGCGCATCTGTGAGCATGCAGCTTGTGTGTATACTGTATGTGTTTCTGCTGTCTATGTGTGTTTAAGTGTGATTGAACTTTTCCCCACTGGCTGTCTCAGTGCCCAGCTGTCGGCTATGGGATTACAGAGCGGGCAGATTACACCATTAATGAATCTAAACAGAAGGAGACGTGCCAACAGCTGGGCCTCCCTGCCCCCTGCTCGACCTACTATGGCCTACTACTCTATTTTCCATGAAGCCAGTATTATGCTTAATACTGTTGTCTGTAATTCAGTGTTTACAGAATGAATGTGTCCCCAGTGATCCTTATACAAAACGTAAAAAGCAGCAATGTTGGTAGCACGCCCACACACCATTCTTTTTATATATATTTACCAAGAACAGAACTGTTGTTGCAGTGTATTTGTGTTATAGTTGCACACATTTGAATTCAATGCTGTAGTACATACAATGTTTAAGCCAAAATTGTCATATATTGTCTATAAAAGAACAGTGTATATTTACACTAAGTGCAATTAGCCCACCTTGTTGGCAAAGCCTATTTACACCAATTCTGTCAAGTACTGTCTAGTTGAGCCACACGTGATTACAGAAAAAAACAGTTTGCTAACAAGAACTGTGGTGAAGGGAGTATAAATTAGGATTTAGCTTTTGATGACACCGATTAAAGTCCGAATCTGCCTTTTTAAATCTGCCATTCTTCTCACTTTTCTCATCACATATCAGCTTGGAGAGACTTCTTTTTCTAAATAAAAGTGAAATAACAGAATTTAATAGGTCTATAATTGAAATTGGATGTGGTGTCTTTGAGCAGCCACTTTGCAACTCATATAAATACCATGCTAAAAACCGTGCCTCTGTTCCAGGACATTTGCTGCAGGTTTAGTATGGTTAGGGGTAGGTGTAGTGTTGAGCTTTAAGACCTCCAATCAAAGAATAAAATGCAAAGTTCTGTCATGAAACTCTAGATGGCACAGGCTGAAAGGTTCTAACTAAATCTGATATAATTACATCATCATTCACATGGCGCAGCTGATTGGTTTCTTTTCACATTAGCAGCCAATGAGCTTGCTGCTCAACATTCAAATACTTGGCTAGTGCTCGTTGTAGCAGTTGCAGTGGGCTTCAGAAACCCTCCACCTCCCCCAGCTCCACCTGTATAGATCTGCTAATTTCATGTATGGGGGGTTATTTCATGTACTGTAGGTTACATGTGCAGCAGCAGCATTTCCTACATGCTCACAGCAGCATATCTCTGGATTTATTGGCAGTAGCAAGTCTCGGTACTTGCTCTGCCGCAGCAGCAGCATAGCCGATCGATTCCGCCAAGACTAAACGCATTAACATTGCCATGTATATTACCATGCTAATGTCATGACAGAACTGGTGGGACATCATTTCAAACAAAATCAGGCCAGACAAAGTTCACTTGGAGTTCATTTGGAAGTTCGAAACAGCTGCCAAACGTTCTGTAAACGCTTGCTCTAGCTTGTAAACACCTTCAAATTACCGTTGGTCTTTGGTGATTATATAATAAGTAGGTGTGCTCTGGAAATCTCCTCTAGTCCATTTCTTCTGTTCAGTCCGTCAAGGTCAGACGTCAGCAAGTAAAACATGAACACACTGGAGAGCTGGTTTATAGTGGAAATTAATGTTGTAGTTCTAATTAAAAGCGACATTGACACTTTTTCATGTTTAATAGCCTACTGTAAAGCTGCAATCTATGATATAACATCCTCTATAAATGGGATGTGACTTGACTGCAAACATATGTACATCACTATGATCAGATGCTTTCTTAACTGATGTTTTCTCACTGTTGTCATTTTTGCTGTGTGTTTATTTTGTTATTGAGAGGAAAGTGTGCAGCATGTATTTAAAGTACATATTCATCTAAATGCGCTTCCAGCAGTGTGTGTGGCATCAGGATGTTTGCTAACAGTATACCTTTCCTCTTCTTTTTATTCCTAAAAACAAAACACGAAAAGAACTTTGCCATAAGTTTATTGTGGCCTTTAGGAATAGAGACAAGTAAGGTCCCAAGGAGGCTACATTCGTTTATTATGTTAATAAACATACACTTAATATGTTGTTATTATTGTATACTGTTTTATTATGTGTTCACTTAGTGTAAATAGGATCTAACTCTATTTGCACCTGCCTTAAAAGAAAGAGCCCATGTTTTTTTAGCATTCATGTACATGTATTACACATATAATAACTTAATAGGATAGTTTACCCAAAAATGAATGTTTTGAGATCATTTACTCACCCTCATGTAATTAAAAGCTGAATATTATAAATAGAGAAGTTTACCTGAATGTTCATGCTGCTCTTTACCATACAGTGAAAATGAATGGTGACCAGGTGTCAAGCTAAAAAAATAACTAAAAGAACCATAAAAATGCCATAGTATTAGTAGTAATCACACAATTTGAAGTCCATGAATTTCTACAATAGCTTATTGTGAAGAAAAAGTCACTGTTCAGATTGGTATCATTTCAGATATAACACACCAAGACATGTCACATCATTTTTAAAGGGATAGTTCACCCAAAAATGAAAATTCTGTCATTAATTACTCACCTTCATGTCGTTCCAAACCCATAAGAACATTGTTGATGATGTCATATGGACTATTTTAACAATGTTCTTACTACCTTTCTGGGCCTTGAACGTAGTAGTTGCGTTGCTGTATATACAGGGTCAGAAAGCTCTCGGATTTCATCAAGAATATCTTAATTTATGTTCAGAAGATGAACAAAGGTCTTACAGGTTTGGAACAACATGAGGATGAGTAATTAATGACAGAATTGACATTTTTGGGTGAACAATCCCAATGATGCCAAGTTTGAACATGTGCATATCAAAGTATTTAAAAAAATAGGGGAATATTTTCAATAAATTATCCTGTTTTTTTACACAAAGTTAATATTTGGCTTCAAATGTTTTGCAATATAGTGAAGAGTTGTATGGACCACCTTTACGGTACTTTAACTTAATAGTTGCTATTTTGACATTCTTAGAGCTTAACAGGGCCTCGTCACCATTCATGTTTATTGTATTGAAAAGAGCAGCAAGAACATGATCTCTAGCATCTCATTTTGCACTAAACAGATGGGTTTAGATGGACAACATGAGGTTGAGTATATGATGAACTTTTCCTTTCAGAATCATTTGAAAAACACTTCTCAGTTCTCATTCACTCTTCTGAAAATTGGAGCAGGCGCGTTTCCTTCTTTGTCTATGGTGGTGACAGCCCTGAGTCTATATATAACTTTAATATCCCTTTCTTTCTCTCCTCTTTTTTCCTTCTCTCTCAGTTCCGTCTTTCTCATCAGGATCTCTTAGGAATGATGGAATAAAGGCGGCTGATGTTCTAACAGTTTTAAGAGAGAAGGTTGCCTTTGTCTCAGGTGGGAAATGTTTAATTGCATTGTAAACACACACACACTCATTCACTGTGGAACAGCTTTGTCTTAGCACCCTCTTAAGCACGCACCAACACAAGCTCATGGGTATTACCGTAATTAGGGCCATTGAAATGCTTTGAGTAGTAAAATTAGTAATAAATCGGTCCTCTTCTTTTCAGGAGGAAGAGACAAGAGAGGGGGACCCATCCTTACATTCCCTGCACGAAGTAATCATGACAGAATAAAACAAGAAGACTTGCGGAAACTGGTGACCTACCTCTCTACTGTGCCCAGGTTATAAAGTTCCAACATTTATTTGGAACACCTCACTTAAAATGTCCCTGAAAGATTTCCCAGAAGAAAAGTGTCCTGAGAAAGCAGTCTCTGGGACATCCTAGACTCAGTAAACAGCATAAAAGGCCTCTGCTTATTTAGCCCTCAAAAATCTTATCAAAACAGCTGAAATTGCTTACAGCACCTCTACAATTTATTATTATATAATTGCTAAAGTCTGAGACATAAAGGGTGAGATATGGATGCATAAAGCCTTTGATTAGAGCATCTATTTGATCTGTAGGGCATTCTGATGCAATGTGATGCAACTCTAAAAATATATAGCTTCACTGATGCAGAACTGTGCAAGTTTAAGCAATTGTTCAGAAGATACTGTATGCACAGTTTTTATTAACATTTCCTTGGACGGCTTTAAGTTGTTGGTCTTCCTCTAACTTTCTCAATCTCTTTATCCCGTGCAGTGAGGATGTAAGTAAACGAGGGTTTACAGTGATCGTAGACATGCGCGGCTCGAAGTGGGATCTAATCAAGCCGTTGCTGAAGACGCTACAGGAGTCGTTTCCAGCTGAGATCTGCGTCGCTCTCATTATCAAACCAGACAACTTCTGGCAGAAGCAGAAGACCAACTTTGGCAGTGCCAAGTTCACCTTTGAGGTATACAAATGGAATTTTGGAATTGGAATGGAATTTAATAAGAAAGCCACAGAAACTTTCATATCGATTTTATCAAAACAAGTTAGGATCCAAAAACTGACATGAATGAAACGTTTTGCCAGTGCAAAGCAGTGTCTGTTCTTGCAAAAAGATTTTTTTTAACTGTGACATATCTCTTTTATGCTCACCAAGGCAAATATAGTAAAAACCCTAATACTGTGAAATATTATTACAATTTAAAATGTTTTTTTTTTTATTAGAATGTATTTAAAAATGTAATTTATTCCTGTGATGTGAAGCTGAATTTTCAACAGCCTTTACAGTCTTCAGTGTCACGTGATCTTTCAGAAATTATTCTAATATGCTGATTTAGTGCTCAAGTAACATTTCCTATTATTATAAATGTTGAAAACACTTAATATTTTTAAGCTATTTAATATTTATATATATTCAGAATTATTTGATGAATAGAAAGTTCAAAAGAACAGATTTTCCAAAAAAAATATTTGTAACAATTTAAAAATCTTTGCTGTAATGTAATGTAAAAAATCTTTGCTCAGTCAACTGAATGTATCCTTGCTAAATAAAAGCATTCATTTCTTTAAAAATATCTTACCGATGTCAAAAATGTGAACTGTAGTGTATATATATTTGTTATATTCCTTATTATATTAAAAACTTGATTATAATTTGGTCATCATTCTGCAGCAATAAAAGTATATTTTTTATAATGACCGCTAAACTGTATGACTGACCACTGTCATACCTCTGCTTGTTTCATGTTTCATATCACTCCATGATCCCATTATTACTTATTTCATGTTCTTATTATTGAGTGTATCACAATCAGTATTTGATGAGAACCCTCCCACCTAAAGATAATTAGACAGACAAAAAACTGAACCCAGTATATTGTTTATTATTTATTTCCTTATCATTAAAATCCTACCACTGATCTACAGTTCACAGCAATGCACTCTCTCTGGCTGCAAAAGTGACCAATGGACTATATACATGCATTCCTTATGTATATATGATTTGGTACATCAGTGGTTGTTCTTTTTTTCGTTTAGACCAGTATGGTTTCAGTGGAAGGTCTGACTAAGTTGGTGGACCCGTCTCAGCTGACGGCAGATCTGGAAGGGACCCTGGAGTACGACCATGTGGAATGGACTGAGCTCCGTGTTTCCCTTGAGGAGTTCACTGGAGGCGCTCTGCACCTCCTCTCCCGGCTGGAGGAGCTGCAGGAGGTGCTTTCTCGCCAGGAGCTGGCCACTAACGCAGAGGAAGCACGGAAACTCCTGGAGGAGCACGCTCGACTGAGGAAGACTATGACGAAGGCACCGGTGGATGAGTTAGACCATGAAGGACAGCGGCTCCTTCAGAAGATCAGGGATGGGGGAGACGGAAGGCTCTCTGGTGGGGCAGACTTCCAGAGTTTAGTACCTAAGATTTCCGCTCTATTGGATAAACTTCAAGTTACACGGCAGCACCTGCTACAGGCCTGGCATAACCGCAAACAGCAGCTGGACCAGTGTTTTCAGTTACGGCTGTACGAGCAGGATGCAGAAAAGGTTAGAGGACAGAATGAAAGTGTGAAATATGGAGAAGAGTAAACAACAAAGGAAGAACAAACTATCAGGAATGAAAAAAGAGCAAATATGAAAATTATTAGAGCAAATATAATCATAAAACAAAAATTGTAAAGGTGTATTTGTGATGTGATTATACAACAACAACAACAACAAGTATATTATCATTTTAATAATTTTTAATAACTGTTATCATTATTATTAATGTATTTAAATAATATTGTTTTTATTCAATTATAAACTTAATAATCATTTTAAATATAATAATATTCAATAATAATGTAATAATAAAACTTCATAGTTATTTAATATTATTATTTTTATTTAATAAAAAAATATATTTAAATATTTTAATATTATACTGTAGTAATAATACTGTTGTACTGTAAATAAAAATCATTAAAGGTATTTAATAAAAATAATAATTAACATTATAGATTATAATAAATTAATAAAATAATATAACAATAGAAAAATAATACTAAATATTATTATTAATTTTTATTCAATTAAATTATTCAATATTTGTATATTTTACTGTATTAATAATACTATTATACTATAAAATGTATTTAATAACAATAATAATAAAAATAAAGCAATAACAATAAAATTAACATAATAAATTTAATAAAATAATACAATTATCTATTATATATGTAATACAATTTCTTAAAAAAAATTAAATATGTTTGTAATAAAATGCAAAAATGTATTAATATTTATGGCTGTCTTAATGCCTTTGCTTTTATACCTTGAAGCTTTTCTTTTGTTTTTAGATTTATAAAAATTGAGCTTTGCATGTATCAGGAAAAAAAAAAAAAAAGTATATATATATATATATATATATATATATATATAAAACATAAGGCCACAAAATAAAAATGCATTCTAATGACTTTTTATGACAACGCTTTATTAATGAATTCCCTATTTTTAGTTCAATTGTGGCAGTAAAATATGCTCCTTTGTTTTAAAGTAGTTAAACTGCAGCAAGCTAAAGATACATACTCGCATTTACATATATAGTATATTGCACAAGTAAACACCACTCACATTTTTAAAAAGCTACCTCTAGCATGACTCGATGAAAGAAAAATCATGTAATGGTAGTAGAGTACTGTGGGTGAAGGTCATGTGAAAGCGTAAATAATGAATGATAGGAATGATAATAGCATGTTCACTGTACTCCCTTCTGTAGCCTGATGTCTGCGGGAGGCCGTGTGTTCCGTTTAGGCCCAAACGGAGAGGCAGTCTCATACTCCCCGGTCCTGCTGACTGAGCCCATCTGTGCTCCACCAGAGCCAGAACACTAAGGGCTATTGCTTGTACATCAGCCAAAGAGAAAATCTGTGTATATTAAGGTTCACGTGTAGATCACTAGAACGCTAACAGGGAGTTAAATCACCCAAAGCCCTAGAATGACTGTTAAGCAAATTTTGCCTGGGCCTTTGTAAATATTTATGTACAAATGTGAATCTTGATTGGTCCAGTATGGTAATCTACAGCCTGTGGTCATCGTTTGCTTCTTTTAGTCTGGGTGTAAACACATTGGAAGGGTGTTTTGAGACCAAACTGTCTGTGAATGCAGCATTTTTCTCTCCGTTTCTCTCTCTCTCTGTAGATGTTTGAATGGATTGGACACAATAAAGAGCTGTTCCTGCAGACACACACAGACATTGGCGTGAGCTACCAGCATGCAGTAGATCTACAGACCCAGCATGACCACTTTGCCATGAACTCTATGGTACGACGGAGGAATGCTACAAGAAAACACCTTGGATACACTCACACTGGACAAACTTGAACATCTTTTGTTTCTTCTTGTTGCTAATTTAATGGGATCATCCTCTGCCATCGTGTTTCTCTCTTTTCAGAATGCGTATGTCAATATCTCACGTATCGTCTCGGTGGCGACGCGGCTCTGTGAGGCGGGTCATTATGCCGCCACTCAGATACAGCAGATCTCTGGTCAGCTGGATCAGGACTGGAAGAGCTTTGCCTCGGCGCTGGAGGAGCGCAGTGCCATATTGGCCATGTCCTCTGTGTTCCACCAGAAATCTGAACAGGTAACTTTTTTTGATTATTATTATTATTATTTTGTGAATCCCATGAAGCTTACCCAATTTATTCCAATTTTTAATGTTGAGCTTTGATCGTTTAAAAAGAACCATGTTTTGCACATTTATAATATCTTATTTTTTATCTTTCCTGTTAATTTTATTTTGCAAATCTATTGAAATCAGTTGCATTATATTTGGAGACTTTGTCATGAGTGACATTTCCACTATATGTGATTTTTTTTGTCCATTATCATTTTTTATTTTGAAACGAGTAATGATGATTTTGAACCTGCCATTTTTGCTGGTTATTTTCAATAGGGAGGGAGCAATTTGAAAATTAAAAATAATATAAAATGTAAATTTTGTGTCTATGGGTTCTGTTGCATTAAATGGAAAGATTTCAGATTTTTAAAAGTAAGTTTTTTAAAATGTAATGGTGGTCAATTTAATTTATTTTTATTTTTAATTAATATTATTTTAACTTATATATATTTAATTTATATTTATATAAATTATCATTTTAATACATGTAATGTTCATGTTTTATTTTATTTTATTTTTTATTATTTTGTTTTATTTTACAGTATATGTAGTGGTGCAAAAAATTGCTCAGACAAGAATGTGATTATGATTCTTTATTAACAATGTGAAGTCAAGTCAACAATCTAGTCTGAAGTCTGAAGAAATTTGGCCTCAGTTTAATTTGATTCAGATTGATTCAGTTTTTTTGGTATGTTTCATTACAATTTATATTGTAATATTTTAATCAGTGTGTATGATTTAAAGAACGCATTAAATTTTCATTGTCAGATTGGTGTATTGTGGTGGATCATTTCAATTTTACACCCCCAGTGTAATTATTTTATTATTATTTCTATGTCTTAGTATTTCTATGCTGCAAAGCTGATTTGGGAGGTAACCTAAAAAAGTGCTTCATTTGGTTTTACATAAGTGAAAAATCTGATTTATTATAGCTGATTTGTACTATGACTGCATTAGACTACCAAGAAAAGCAATTATTTAATCAGATTTAGCACCTCACTATAACAGCTGCCTGTTACCACTTTTTATAATCCAACCACTGTTTACTTACTGATGTTATATTTCCCAACTACTTTGGTTCCTTGATTCATTTGATCCATTTTTTTTATAAATAATTCTGAATTTCCTTTATATGCAACTGTACTTTAAGCTCCCCTGTCAGTTTCAGTCTGTTTCTTCATTAATAACTCCTTTGTCTAAATGTGCACACATAGCTTCTTCATGCCTTTGATTTATGACCCCAATTTGTATGATCCTCAGCCACTCTGTTTAATTATGCCTGAGCTTGTTTTTAGTGAGTGTGTACAACTGTGCACGTCTGTCCTCTCTGGTTTTATTACATGGACCTTTTATGCTGTAAAGTTTAAGAGGGTGTTCTCTCTGTTAGTTTCTGTCTAGCATGGAGGGATGGGTGAAGTCATGCGGTGAGGGCGGCTTGCCGACAGTGACGCAAGAACTTGACATGGCCATTCACAACCACCAGAATCTGTACGAGCAGGTCACCACAGCATATACAGAGGTGAGCATTTGAGGAGCTGCTCTATTTAGTACACTTTTTAACATGAAATGTGTTGGAGATTTGGAGAAATTTTGCATTACATCACTTGCTCACTAATGCTCACTGGATCCTCTGCAGTGAATGGGTGCCGTCAGAATGAGAGTCCAAACAGCTGATAAAAACATCACAATAATCCACAAGTAATCCACACGGCTCCAGTACATCAATTAACGTCTTGTGAAGTGAAATGCTGCATGTTTGTAAGAAACAAATTTATCATTAAGGTGTTTCAACATTAAACCGTAACTTCAAACCTTGCAGACGCACAGTTATTCACTTCTAATGTGAAAGTAAATTTTCAGCAAATTTAATTTTTTTGGTGAACTATTCCTTTAAAACACTTGCCCTTTTTAGTTCACAAACAAATGGCTGTCATGTACTGTGTAACCTAAATATGATTTTCATTTACAATAAACAATACTTCAAAGATGGAATTAGCAACTAATGTGCCATTAGTCAAATCTAATGGCACCAAATCTAACTGACCAATTAAATGAGTCGTTAACCAGAGACTCGCTCCTAATGATTCATTGAATCAGTGAGCTGACTCAAGAACAGCTGCAGCTGGATCAGTCCCATTCACAAATGAATCGCAATAAGTGAAAAAATTCTACAGATTCGTTGAAAAGAATCAAAAGAATAATTTGTTCAAGAACTGAACATGTGTCTCAGAGGATGTCTCGATTTCTTTAGTTCGAAATAATGAGAAATAATATGTTTTTGTGAAATTAGCATAAAAAGGCCCATTCACACCAAGAACGATAACTATAACGTTAACCAACAGATGATAATGTTTTGTTTATTATAAGCACACTCTGCAGTTACTGTATGTTATCTGCTACTTTAAATGCTCAAGTGGATTCTGATTGGCTGTCATTGTTCATCATTCATAAGCTGAAAATAATTACAACAATTTCGTATCTCTGTGTCATTATAGATATGGTCGTGGTGTGAACTTCCCTATTCTCATAGAATTAGAATGATTATTCTAACTTTATCTTTGTGATTATCATTATAGTTATTGTCCTTGGTGTGAATGAGCCTTTAAAAAGAAAGATATTATGCTTAGACCTATATATTATGTTTAGAATGTAGTAATTGGTATTAAAATACCTTGTTACAGTGTCCACGACTGATTAATGGATGTTATATTTCTGATTGCAGGTCAGTCAGAAAGGAAAGACACTACTGGATGTGTTGCAGAGGCCTCAGCCTCCGGCTGACTCTGGGTCTCTGACGGCAGGGGCCGACTACAGTCAGGCGGTGAGGGGGGTTCTGGAGGTGGTCCATGAGGTGGTTCATCAGTATCGCAGACTGGAGGGTCTCCTGCAACACCGCAAGCTCCGGCTGCACCAGAGACTTCAGCTGTGTGTGTTTCAACAAGATGTGCAGCAGGTAAATAAATACATTATGTAAATCATGTATAGAATCACTCAGATATGCATGCAACGCACAAACATGCAACCCTGCATGCACTATACCCACAGAATTCAGCATCTGACAAATGTGACCCCAGCCTCTCAACCTTTCAGCAGCTGTTTTTAGATCTTTGCGTGTAACGATGTTTCTCCTACGGCAGAACAAAGATCAAATGCAGAGAGCATTAGAGGAAGTGACAAGGAAGTGACATAGACTCTGACTCATAGAGATTGAGTCAGCGTCCTCGAGGGACAGTAGTATTGTGCTTGGCCTCTAGTCAATACCTCCAACAATACACTCTACTTCCTGAGGCCGTCGCCTTCAGGGGCTTTTTGTTGTACCTTCACCGGTTCTCTGTCAGTACTGTGTTGTTTCTTTGATGTGACTGGATCCTTTCCAGGGCCTCTTTAGACAGAAACGAGGCCTACTCAAGCACTGAACTTGTGCAGTGAACTAAAGAACTTTGACTTCTAACTGACAAAGTTTGTTGAACCTTCAAAAATCCCCTGAGCCTCTTTCCAACTAACTGTTTAAGCTCTGACTTGCTCTTAGGATGTGTAAAATGTTTTATATAGGAAAGAAACATCACAAATTAGAAACACACTTTAGCATACTGTTAAGAAAGTTCTTATTATGGAAATATTAATCTTTAAAATAATATGCTTAAGTGCAAATTGAATGTAATGTTTTTGGACACTTAATTGCAAGTCATTTGAAAATGAAATGAAATCAATGAAAATGTGTTGCAGTAAATGCAATTAGTTGAACTTAAGAGTGCTTTTTGACATAAATTCAACATAAATTAGACTTGGTTCATCCAAAAATGAAAATATGTCATAATTTACTTTCCCTTAAGCTGTTCCAAACCTGAATGAGTTTCTTTCTTCTGCTGAACACAAAAGAAGATATTTTGAAGAATGTGGGTAACCAGACAGTTGCTGCATGGTCCCCACTGACTTCCAAAGTTCCAACATTATTCAAAATAACTTATTTTATGTTCCATTGAAGAAAGAAACTCATACAAGTTTGGAACAACTTGAGGGTGAGTAAATGATGACAGAATTTTCATTTTTGAGTGAACTATGCTTTAAGTACATCTTGATATATCGTAATTACTTCTATTGTCTTCGAAATATGATTATAGCATTTAAATATATTTATAATTGTACATTTTAGTAATGAACATGCAGTTTATTACATTTAAGGGTACTTTTTACGTGTGTGTGTGTGTGTGTGTATATGCAATATAATACAAATAAGCACACTTCTTTTCACAAGGGAAGATTTGGAGAGATCTTACTGTAAAATTTAATCTGGAATATTCCTTTGAATTTGAAATAGACTATCCAGTGTTGATGTGTGTGTATGTATGTGTGTGTGCAGGTCTTGGACTGGATTGAAAACCATGGCGAGGCATTCCTCAGTAAACACACAGGAGTTGGCAAGTCTGTACACAGAGCAAGAGCACTACAAAAACGGCACGATGACTTCCAGGAGGTGGCACAGGTTGGAACCGAATGGGTTTATGTTGTGTTTGTGTGTGTATTTTTTGCTTTATGAGAGAGGAGCAAATGAGCAGTAGCAGTGATATCATTCATCATACTATTGAGTTTCCTGTTAATATTCAAGGAAGATATTTTTAATATACTTCTCGCTCTCACTCGCTTTCTCTCTCTTTCGCTCCAGAACACTTATACTAATGCAGATAAGCTTTTGGAGGCTGCGGAGCAGCTGGCTCAGACGGGAGAGTGTGATCCAGAAGAGATTTACGCAGCCGCCCATCACCTGGAGGTCAGAGTTCAGGAGTTTGTACGAAGGGTGGAGCAGAGGAAACTACTGCTGGATATCTCAGTATCTTTTCACACCCACACTAAAGAGGTATTGCACACACACACACACACACACACACACACACACACACTCACTAAACAGAGCTTCTTAAATAGTTTTACCAGTTTTGACTGATCTCTGTTCATGCGTGAGAGATTTTGTTAGCAGCTCTTAATTCCACTTACTGACTGACAGCACAAATTAAAAACTAAACTGAATGGACAAAGACAACATAATGCGATTCTATTTAAACAACCTCTTATCAGACCAGTATTTTTAACTGTAAAGAAGTAGAGAAATCCTTACAGCACTCTTGCAACATTCCAAAAAACATCCTAGAACACTCTAGCAACACCCTAGCTACCCTCTAACAATGACCTAGAAACTACCCAGAACACATTAACAACAGCCTGTCAATCAACTAGCAACACCCTATCGACCCCCAAAGTGACACCCTTCCAAGGCCACAGCAATGCTCTAACAGGTACCCAGAACACCTTAGCAGCTGTTACCGTATGGATCCATTCAGAATTACTAAACCACTGACCCTCAAACACACTTTTTAGCCAGCATCCATTATAAAAAAAACTCTTTATAATTATGACAACTATACAAATATATTGAAATGTGTTCATGCAAAATATGATGTTATAGCAATCAGTGCACATCAGATTTGTTTGCATAACAACAGACTCGCGCATGCCTAATGTATGACTCCTGTATGTTACTGTAATTATCTTTACCTTGATTACCATCGTCATCCATCAAAACTTTACTAGCGCAACAATGGTTTGATTTATCCAGCTGAGAGATGTAGTTTATGCGTCATGCTTATGCAGTGGTTGGGTGTTTTGAGCTGCTGTTCAGTCTGTATTTCACACAGCGTGATGAGAAACTGCTTGGGCTGCTCTGAAACAGCTTATGAGAGAGATCATGCTTTAAAGCCAAACACACACTGAAACTAATAATTTACTCAAATCTGGATGCAAGTAACTATTCTCTCCACCATCTCTGATGATGTAATCAGCTGGGTTTTTTTCAGCATTAGCTGTTTTTAACTGACTGCTTGAAGGCATTCGCTTACTGGATGCTTGAACTGAAAAGTTTCAGTTTGAAATGATCTGATCGTAAACAGTCTCTTGTTCAAAAAGTCTGCTTCTTTTCATTTTTAATGTATTATTTCCGCTATAATGTATCGATTTAATTTATTCATTTTTTACCACACTTTGAAAACCCCTGTCCTAGGAACTACCCAGAACACATAGCAACACCCTAATAACCCCCAGAGTGCCCTAGTAACCACCTAGAACATCAATCAACTGCAACGGATGGCCTATCAATGCCCTTGCAACCACATATCAGTCTGTCTGACTGTCTGTCTGTCCTGTCTGTCTGTAGCTGTGGTCGTGGATGGAGGACTTGCAGAAGACTCTTGTCGAGCCGGTGGTGAACTCTGAGTCTGTGGATGCTGTTCAGGAGCTGATCAGACAGTTTCAGCAGCAGCAGAGCAGCACTCTGGATGCCACACTCAATGTCATCAAAGAAGGGGAGGAGCTCATTCAGCACCTGCGGTGGGGTTTACAGCCCGCTCCTCAAAATACCTGGGGGAGGGGGTGCTTGTTATACACTATCAAAATGATACTTGCAACAGCCTTGAAAATGTATCAAACTAGTGAAGAACAGGATTTAGATCCAGATCTGTTAACCACAAGGCCACAGCTCCAACCATTTTCACTTTGCAGATCAATTTTCATAATATTCTTTTCAGATTAGGTCTGAACAAGTCCTTTCATGTTATGTCATGCTGATATACTGGTTCTGAATTAACGTGGCCTCTATTGATACTGATTTGCTCTTGGATGTGTTGGCGTGGGTTTGTGTTCGTTCAAACAGGGACTCAGCGTTGGCCTGTAATAAACTGCCTCATGCCAGCTCTGTGGCTCATATCGAAGGCGTTCTTCAGCAGTTGGATGAGGCTCAGGCTCATATGGAGGAGGTTTTCCACGAGCGCAGGATCAAACTGGACATCTTCCTGCAGCTCCGTATCTTTGAACAGTACGCCTTGGAGGTGTGTGTGTTTGTGTGTGTTTGATGGCCTGAACCAAAGTCATTATCAGCATAACTTTATTTGAACAGATGTGCTTCTTTGCTGTCTGCGTTTGCATATCAGCATGTTTGTGTATTATGTAAAATTGAATGTTTTGAGTAGCGTTGTTTGTTTTACTGTATACACTTTATCTCATAGTTCATCCCCAAATTCTGTCATCATCTGAGTGGCTTTCGTTCTTCTGTGGAACAGTAGATTTGAACTTTTGAAGAATATTCTTCCTACGCTTTTCAATAAGATGAAAGTGAATTAAGACGAGGGCTGTCAAACTTAAAAAAACTAAAAATGCATCTGAAAATGGTTCATATGACTTCATATGCACTGTATTTCAAGTCTTCTAAAGCCATACATGCTTTGTGTGATGGACAAACCAGCATTTAGGTTTTTATCAGCTGATTATCCTCGCCTCCAGTGCAGTTATTTTACTATTATTAATATACTATTATTTATTAGTATTAACATTTTGAATTTGTTTTTATTTTTATATTTTAAAATTATTTTTTATTTTAATTTTAGTTTAAGTTTTAATAATTTTGTCATGTGCTTTTGTCATTTTCATTGCTTTTTGGGGTTTTTTATATTTCTATTTAGCTTCAGTATATTTTTATTTCAATTTTAGTTTTAGTAATTATAGTACTTTAACTTAAATTTGTTTCAGTTAGTTGCTAAGGCAGCATTTCTTCTTTGATTTTTATTTGTTTTATTTTATTTTATTTTATTTTATTGTGTTTTATTAAAAAATTGTATCCCTAAAACTTTATAAAGAAAACTTTTTAATAGTTTTTTTTTTGTTTTATTTACTGATAGCGTCACTGCTCCATTGAGCTGTTAACCACTGTACCCAGATTGTTGAATGAATGAGCTGAACTGGATCTGACTCAAAAGAATGATTTGTTCACAAATTGAGCATCATGGATGTCAAGACATCTGGCAATTAGTGACTTAAATTCTGGTTTCTGATCTCACACACCATGAATCATATTGCTTCAAACTACTTTTATGATACTATAATGGTGTTTTTCGCATTCTTTTTCCATGATATTGCAAAGATTTCATTTATTTTATTAATATGTGTGAAAATATATGCATCTGTTTCATAGGTTATGGGTGAGCTGGATGCATGGAAACAGGATCTGATGCGACAGGCAACTGATTTCAACACAGAAGAACTCACGCTTGCTGAACAGAGATTACACAGACACACTGAGCGCAAACTCGCCATGAACAACATGACCTATGAGGTTATACAGCAGGGACAGGATCTTCACCAGTACATCATGGAGGTCCAGGCTTCAGGTGAGGAGCTGGTCGGAGATGTAGAGACAGAGTGAAGGACACAGGAAGAGCGCGAGAGAGAGTAATAGTTTCATTCTAAAGTTGTAGGGTTCTGCTGAATCAGTGTGTTAATGATTTTGGTGTTTGTTGGCAGTTGTTGCTGTGTGGTATCACTATTGGTGTTTGCTTTCACGCTTGGTTTTTCCGATGTTCATTTTGCATTTGTCGGGTCATGGAATATTTGAGCAGTGTGGCATAATTTAATCAGGGTGCTTGATCAGAAGCAGGTTCCATGACAATGAGATACATTTTTATTAAGTGAATTAAATGATTAATGACTCAAATGATTAGGAATTAATATATCAAATATATCAATATTTATGGGTGTCTAGAGATAATGTAAAGACATTGCTGTGGCAGATTGTGAAAAACCATTGAATAGACATCACAAAAAATGACTGAAGGAGTCAAGTCTATTGTTTGTTTTATTTCCACGTAATTGAACATAAGCCTATCGCAAGCATACAGTCCACAGCAATCCATATCTGTCTGCGGTAGACAAAAGGCCCTTCACACAGAACACGTTCTTCTGTGCCTTTCACAACGTCCATGTGTTTTGTTCTGTCTGTTCTCTATAAGTGTGGATTACTGAGCCGCATTTCCTGTGGATTTCACAAACATGAATTTGGTGAAGCATGATGATAGTGAAATCCCTTATACTGGGGTCTGTATATGACTAAGGGCAAAAGATTTTTTTGGTATTATTTATATGCTATATAGCATTTTTTTTTTACTACCATAGTATTTATAATTATATAAAATTTCATTGCTGTTCTTTTTCCTCTGTCCATTTTTATTTGTGCAAATGCCAGTGTGCTTCTCTTTTAATATAAGCGCCATGTCTCTCACACCATGTGATGAAACCATCGTTTATTTTTTACCAACTAACCCTTTAAATTTCATCTTGTTGGGGTTAATGTTAACATTCAACATCCAACATCCGACTTAACAACGTTTGTGATTCTTCTGTTTATTGGGTCAGTAAGACTGCTTGCTAATGTCTGCTGCAGCGTCCAGTGAGAGATAAGAAGAACACAGGAGTGATGATGAGTTAGTGTTCGGTGGAGAGATAAAAGAGTGTGAATCAGTCATCGCTTCACTCCTCCGTGCTCTGTTGCATTTTATTGACAGTTACCATGGACACAACAGCAAAAACCTGCTACCCACATTATGGGCTGTCTTAGATACGTGTGATGAAAGACGAAGAGAGAGAAGCGGAGGATTGGGTTGGAAAGAAAAGGATGGAAAATGTGTGCATGACAGCCAGTGAAGGTGGAATGGATTGGAAGGAGTGGAGGGAGAAGACAGAGCTCCGTACGGCTCTGGGATCTCTCATACTATTAACTCTGTATGCAGGGGTGAGGTTGCTATGGAAACCCCCCCTTTACATCCCATATACCGAGGTTTCCATGGTGACGGGCCTTCGCTCGTCACTTTGGGGTTGCCTCGGAGGCTTGGGATACTGCAGAGGCCATCCTGTCACTCACGCATCACGTTCCCGTTGGAACCGACTCCTGCGGCCCGCTGTGAGGCTGTATTGGAGACAGGAAGCTGAGGATAAGTGGGGTGATGTAAGGGTTAGTAGAAGAAAACCACCTGTGTCGTACCTGCAGAGAGTCTCTGTCTCTGGTACGCTTGTTGTCTGTCATGCACTAATGCAGTTATAGACATGCGAAGGCACATATGATGAATGCCGCTCGGCTGGGAGGCTGGAATATTTCACCACACGCTCACCTGTCTGACATGTTCCCCGCTCACATGCCATCATATCTGCTCACTGAGATCATCAGAGGAGGTTCACAGCACAGCAACCCCTGCTGGACACAGGAGAGAAAACTCTTTTTTATTATATGATCATAACCTTAAACTAACACTTAAATGAAAAATGTGTCTTTCTTTTGATGCATCGCATCTTGACATCCAGTGTTATACACTACTGGTCAAAAGTTTGGAATAATTAAGATTTTTTAATGTTGTTGAAAGAAGTCACTCATGCTGACCAAGGCTGCATTTATTTGATTAGAGGAAAAACTGTTTGATTGTGGAATATTATCACAATTTAAAATAGCTGTTTTTATTATATTTTAAAATGTAATTTATTCCTATGAAGCAAAGCTGAATTTTCAGCATCATTACTCCAGTCTTCAGTGTCACATGATCTTTCAGAATTCATTCTAATATGCTGATTTGGTGCTATTCTAATTTATAAATAAAATCAATTTTTTTTTTACCCTATAGGTTTTTATGGAAACCATGATAACATTCAAAATTTGGAGTATAAGATTTGAAAAAAAAAGAAAGAAAGAAAATAATACTTTTATTCAGCAACGATGCATTAAATTGATCAAAAGTGACAGTAACGACTTTTATAATATTACAGAAGATTTATATTTCAAATAAATGCTATTCAGTGATCTTTTACATTCATCAAAGATTCCTGAAAAATTTATCATGGTTTCAATAAAAATATTTAACAGCATTGTTAAATGCTTTTTAACATTGATAATAACAAGAACTATTATTAATTGAGCACCAACCATAAATGATAATACTTGAGCAGTAAATCAGCATATTAGAATGATTTCTGAAGGATCATGTGACACTGAAGCCTGGAGTAATGATGCTGAAAATTTAGCTTTGCATAAATTACATTTTGAAATACAGTATGTGACCCTGGACCACAAAACTAGTCATAAGTGTCAATTTTTCGAAATTGAGATTTATACATCATCTGAAAGCTGAATAAATAAGCTTTCCATTGATGTATGGTTTGTTAGGATAGGACAATATTTGGCCGAGATACAACTATTTGAAAATCTGGAATCTGAGGGTGCAAAAAAATCAAAATACTGAGAAAATCGCCTTTAAAGTTGTCTAAATGAAGTTCTTAGCTGTGCATATTACTGATCATGAATTAAGTTTTGATATATTTATGGTAGGAAATTCACTAAATATCTTCATGGAACATGATCTTTACTTAATATCCTAATGATAGTAATGATCCTAGTATCCCATACAATGTATTTTTGGCTATTGCTACAAATATACCCCAGCGACTTAAGACTGGTTTGTGGTCCAGGGTCACATATATTAAAATAGAAAACAGTTATTTAAATTTGTAATAATATTTCTCAATGTTCCTGCATTTTTTATCAAATATAGGCTCTTCATCTCATTTCTTTCAAAAACATGAAACATGAATCTTTATTTTTCCTAATTTTTGTGCGGTAGTGTATACCAAGTTCAACTATATTTATTTGTTGGTTTATTCTGCCAAAACAGTGTAAATCTCTTTGGCAGAAAACATGGACTGGTTGAGCATCCCTACAGCTCAACCAATGGTCTGTCATGACATGTTTGGTTAGGGACTGTTTGATTAACACATGCCCAACAGAGGGATTGTTCAGGAAACCTATTTGAAATCTATAATTGTTTTTGCCAATTTATTTTCTGATACTAGTAGTGGCACAGAAATTATAGCACTTTTAAATTGCATGCCTAATTTTATGTTTGTTCATTAGTATTTTGCAAATGTGCTAATCTCTGAAATTAGGACATGGCGCTGTTTGAACTTGTGTATCCAGTACTAGTACTAGTATCGCTAAAATTGCCTGCGACAATTTTTTTGTCAGTCTGTAAAAGAAATATGGGACAATTATAGCACATTTCAAGTAAAACATTTCATGAAAATAAGTTGATTTTGGTTATTATAAAATGACATGATAATTTATCATTCATACAGCAAACAAACAGCATTTGGACACTTTCAGGTTGTCAAACATTTGTATAGCATGATATTTCATAAAAACGGCATAATTTGTATCTATATGGTTCTTGATATATTTTATCTATACAGTGAAACTGATATACTCAGTGTACTTGTGTAAATGTGTATATGCTGATATTTATTTTTAAAATCTGTGTATGTTTTTCAGGTGTGGAAATCACTGGAGAAAAAGACGTTGACTTGGCAGCAAAAGTTCAAGAGCTGCTGGAGTTCTTGAATGAAAAACAGCATGAGCTGGAAGTGAGCGCAGAACACACACACAAACGTCTGGAGCAGTGCCTTCAGCTACGACACCTGCAGGCCGAGGTCAAACAGGTGTGTGTTTAAAATCAATTGCTCCATCTCAGCTCATGGTCGCATTTAGGGACCCCTAATTTACACTCATCGTAATGTCGTGAGGAACGCCTGACTTCTATATTCAGGAAGAAAGCTTGTGCTCTGCTACAAGATTCTTTCTGATGCCATTAGCCTTGAGTACAAGTGCCCAGCTAATTGCTTTTATCTTTGACACTTTGAGCACACACACACACACACACACACACTGTCGCTCATATCCAGAGCAGTGCGTGGGTGCAGACTGCATTTCAGAAAAATGAATCACTCAATTCACTTACACTATTTCATAGACAGCACTACTTTCTTATTGGCAGTGCTGTTACCTCGGGACTTCTCAGCTTTATCTTGGTTCTTTAATTATGTGTATTGTATCTTGTTTCTATATGTACTTTTTTGTACATCAGTTTGGTTAGAAAATTAATGTAAATGTAGGCAGGGTGTTACATAACGTGGGAGGGGGAATCCCTTCAGCTCAGCTTTAATGTTTCTGCATCCTTAATGCACATTTTACGGATTCTTAAGATGTGGAACAAAATGTTGAACAGTTTTACCTGCCATTAGTTTTGAAAATAACAACATTTTCACTTTAATATGAAGCAGAGATGATTACTAGAATGTTTATGAAGCAACTGCATTATTTCATCTAATGACCTCAGAACATGAATAAATATTTAATGTAAATTAGGGAAAACTGGCAGTAGTTAAAATATTTGTTTATATACTGTATACTTGAGAAACTACTGTTCAAAATTTTGGGGTCGGAAATAATTTTTTATGGTTTTGAGACGAGTCTCTTACGCTCACCATGGCTGCATTTATTTTATCAAAAATACAATAAAAACAATAATATTGTGAACTATTATGCAAGCTATTTTAATATATTTTAAAATGTAGTTTATTTCTGTGATGGCAAAGCTGAATTTTCAGAAGCTTTAAACAATCATTCTAATATGCTGATGTACATAAATAAATAAATATATATATATATATATATATACACACTGTATATATTATAATAACATGATTGTAATTTTTGTCAACGGTGACTGATGAGAATTCAATAGATGGAGCTGAAAATCAGTTTGGAACCATCATACAGTCTAAATTTATAGTTGAATGCTAGATTTGCAATTATTAATTATTTGACATGGCACATTATTTCTGTAACTGACAGTGTTGAGACATTGAGTTGCAGCAAGGAAAAGCACATTTTTCAAATTTTGTCAGAAAATGGAAAAAGCAGGAGGCTACACCAAAACATAAATGAATACCTCTGAATGTTAACAGATTAATCCAAAATAATTCCTTGACTTTCATTTTTTACCTCTGTAGCCTGTTTTGTCACATGCCGCTGTGTGTGTGCATTTGCGTGTGATGATCTGTGCAGGTGCTGGGTTGGATCCGTAACGGTGAATCCATGCTCACGGCGAGCACAACGAATGCAGGTTCCCTATCTGAGGCGGAACAACTTCAGAGAGAGCATGAACAATTTCAGCTTGCCATCGAGGTACACACATACATTTTCCTTAATAGGTTCTGCGGGGGCAGCTTCGTAAGGCTGCAGTATGCTGTAATATGAAGATTAATATTAAATATTAAACCTTGTTTACACCATCATCTGCAATTAGGAAATTATTTTGGGCTTATATCAAACAGATCATTTATTTAACCCTGTGGGGGGGGTGTAATAAACACATTTTGGGGAATGTTAGAGAAACATCATCATTTTGTTGTTATCTGTCATAAACAGAAGGTAAATTGGTCTATAGGTTATAAAATCCCCCTTTATTATATTCATCAATGAGATGGAATACAAAACAGCTGAGTTGAATTAAAAAAACAAAACAATTACTCAGCAAATTTATGAGCAGTAAGAAGCACATTAGTCCGAAATGAGGACTGAGTTTTAATTCAGCAAATTGCTAACGACAGCCTCTCTAAATCAAAGGAAGTCAGCGCTATCTGCCAAAATCTCCCTTCTGCCAAATATATGTTTTAATCATCTACAGCAGCGGTTCTCTAACTTTTCAGGCCAAGTACCACTTTTCATCAAATCAGACCATCCAAGTACGCCAAAGCAAATGTGTGAATCAGGCCGCTGGTTTTATTCATCCAGCATGTGCTCTTGTGAAAGCATCAGGCTGTGCTTCACCGTTGATTGTTTTGGCCTTGAATGGCAGGACGTCTAACTGATCGTGTCTTAATTGCTCCTTTAAGGAGCCCCTCCGTGACCTCACCCGCCTCTCATGTGGTCCTTGTGTACCGGCAGTTAACAAACTTAATTTAGGCACACCTCAAGAATTAAAACGAGCCACTTTTCTCTGCTGTCCACAGTCTCTTCTCCATGCTGACTCCCTGCAGCGCACCCACCAGAGTGCCCTGCAGCTCCAGCAGAGGGCGGAGCTGATGTTGCAGGCGGGTCACTATGACCCAGACGCTGTCCGGGCCTGCGCCGAGACCGTGGCCCTGCACTGGCAGACCCTCATGCTGAAGATGGAGGACAGATTAAAGCTGGTTAATGCCTCTGTGGCCTTCTACAAAACATCTGAACAGGTGAGTTGTAATAGAATATGTGATGGTTAGTGTCACTGCCCACAAATACTAGTGGCTGTGATTGTGGTTGAGAATGTGAACTGATGACAAAGCTGCTAATTTGATTTATAGCAGTAGTTCTAAACCACTTGTACATATGCAAGTCCAGTTCATGTTATGTTTTTTTTTCAGTGCCTCACGCCATGAGCACTGCATTTTTAAGATGCCCTGTTTTTAAGTAGTTAATATTTTAAAAAGGGGGGGTTCAAGACCCTTTTGCAGTGTACATAGAGTTCTGTCATGACAACTCTCTGAGGGATTGCCATGGTAATATACATGAAAATTTTCATGTATTTGGTCTTGGCGGAATAGATCTGCTACGCTGCTGCTGCTGCGGCAGATCAAGTACCGAGACTTGCTACTGCCAATACATCCACAACATGCTGCTGTGAGCATGTAAGAAATACTGCTGCTGCACATATAACATGAATAACCCCCATAGCATACATGATCACCCCATAGCAGATCTATACAGGTGGAGCTGGGGAAGGTGGAGGGTTTCTGAAGTGCGCTGCAACTTCTGTCATAAGCTTTTTGCCAAATATTTGAATGTTGAGTAGCGAGCTCATTGGCTACTGATACAGGGGAGAACCAATCAGCTGTGACATGTGATAATGATGTCTTTATGTCATACTGAGTTAGACCTATCGGCAGTGATGGGCAGTAGCGTCACTACAAGTAGTGACGCTACTAGTTTAACTACATTTCCCAGTAGCGTGGTGGTAGCGTCACTGCTTTCTGAATCAAATAGCTTTTCAAAAGCTAAGCTCTTTTTTTGATCATGTAGCGCGGTAGCGTCAACAAAAGCTAACGTTAGATTTTCCAAAGCATTTCTGAAACTCGAGCTCAAATCGGAAATATAACTGCTACGGATCACTGATCCTAGATCAGTAAGTGACGCCACAGACACTAAAGCTCGTAACGACATTGGCTCCTCAAACTGTCAGTCAAACCTCATTATTCCTCCCGTCTCTCTCGTCAATGAAGTGCGGCGCGCAGTTTGGAGCATCTCAGCTTGTTTGCAGTCTGAAGGTAAATAAAGAACTGTTGATTTAATAAACACAGCAGTTTCTTTACTCAAAAAACACTATTTATAAAGGCTAATTTTTTTTTTGTATTTGAGGAGCGGAGAAGAGTTTCTTAGTCTAGCATTTGTTGTCAAGTCACAGCCAAATAGCTCGTGCGAAGTGCTGAATATTTCATAATATGATACTTTGGCCAAATAACAGAAAAAAACTGAACGCCCACATAATGACAGAAAACTGGGGAAAACGGGACACGAGTCAGGAAAAGAAAAGAAAAAAACATTCGCTGGTCAAAAGCTTCGTATTTGAACTTGATTTTGGTGACATGTTTATATTAATATAATGACACATGCAACGATGCAAATAAACGTAGCCTATCTGTAGGCCTATACATCTATATGGTAACACTATACAATACGATTTCATTAATGTTAGCTAATGTATTATCTAACATGAGCATACAATGTATAAAATACATTCATTACAGTATTACATTAAAATACATTTATTACAGTATTTATTAATCTTTGTTAATGTTAGTTAATGAAAATACAGTCGTTCATTGGTAGTTCATGTTAGTTCACAGTGCATTAACAAATGTTAACAAACAACTTTTGATTTTAATGCATTAGTAACAAGTTAAATGAACATTACCGCATCGTAGAGTATTGTTCACTCTTGTCTGTTAACTACACTACACCATTGCGACCGAACCTATTGTAGCAAAAGATATATTTAGTAACAAAGTTAGCATACTAACTGTATTAATAGATATTTCAGCCACATAAAATTGATACGCATATAAATACAGTTGATAATAACCTGCTATGTATTGACTGATTATGTTGCCAAATTGGTTTGGAACAGTTGTTGAATAAACAATTAAACTGAACATGCCTGTCTATCTGCTTGACTGACAGTTTTATTGATCACTGAGAGAGCATTGACTTGGTATGATGTTGGTTCAATAGAATTTTTTTTTTTTTTTTTAATAGCTTGGATGTAGTAAACTACTTTTGCCATGTTTCTGTAGCTTAGCTTGCTACATTTCCCAGGGCTGTAGCTTTAGTGTAGTGAAGCTTCATTTAAAGAAGAGTAACTGTTAGCTTAGCTCACTACGTTTTCCAAGTAGCTTGCCCAACACTGCCTATCGGACTGCGCTATCTAGAGTTTCATGCCAGAACTTTGTATTTCACCTTTGAGTCATATTGTATAACCTTAACTTTGAGTAATATTTTAAGTGCAAGAAAAGCTGAATATTTTATACACTACCGTTCAAAAGTTTGAGGTTAGTAAGATTTTTTAAAAATGTTTTAGAAAGAAGTCTCTCATGTTCACCAAGGCTGCATTTATTTGAACAAAAATACAGTAAGAACAGTAATGTATTGGTTCAATTTAATAAGATAATTTGGTGCTAAAGTAGCATTTCTTATTATTATAAATGTTAAAAATGGTTATGCTGCTTAATATTTTTGTGGAAACTGTGATATATTTATTTCCAGGATTCTGATGAATTGGAAGTTCAAAAGAACAGCATTTATTTGAAATATATTTTTTGTAAAAATCTGATAATTTCTACTGTCAATTTTGATCAATGTAATGCATCCTTGCTAAATGAAATTATTAATTTCTTAAAAAAAGAAAAACTAATTATGGGACAGTAACCATGCCCTCTTGTCCCTTAACAGAAATGTTAGCTCCCCCTACTGTCAGTTCCAGAATCTACCAAAAATGCACTCTGTTATCAGATATTTTTGTAATGAATTTTGGAATAAACATTGTTTCAGTTTTTTTTATTATTATTTAATGGCAGAAATATTATACATGTCCCTTTACTGTCATTACATTATATTTTATTTATAGCTCTCTGACGGACCACTGTAAACAGTACAGAGACTTAAGCTTTGTGATGCTGCTGTGTGTGTAACATACTGTATGTCTGTCGCAGGTATGTAATGTATTGGAGAGTCTGGAACTGGAGTACAGGAGAGAGGAGGACTGGTGCGGGGGTCATGATAAATTGGGCTCAACGGCAGAGACTGACCACGTCAGCCCTCTCATCAACAAACACCTGGAGCAGAAAGAAGCCTTTCTCAAGGTACACCTTGCTCGCACACACATACATAAACACACACACAGACTCAAACACCTGCAACAGAAGCTCATCAGCTCTCTTACCAATTTGTCCTTTTTATATTTTTAAAATCTGCATCTGCAGCAAAACAAAAAATAAATTGCCATATGTGACCACATATGTGTCAGTTTAAATGGGTCATAGCATGGAAAAAAATCCTTTTGAAAGAAACCTTGAACAAAATTATTAGTGTGTCTATCAATGTCACTGACCGTCTTACATCAGCACTCTTAAAAATCCAGCTGCTATCAATATGGCCAATGATAATGTCACTGTACAGTTGTTTAGATGCACTGATTCTACAAAATGTTTAATTTCTCTGGTTCCAGGCGTGTACTTTAGCACGTCGTAACGCGGAGGTCTTTCTTAAGTACATCCATCGAAACAATGTGAGCATGCCTGGAGTCGCTACCCACAATCGAGCCACTGAGTCCCAAGTCAAAGGTCAGTTCAGGACTACTTAAAGCCATTATACCTGCAAAATACAGTCTGTCTTTATGTGATTGTGTCTGAATGTTTGTAATTGTTTATTGATCTTGTCTTGTGTCTTCTTATGTATAGCAATTCTGAGTGAGCTGCTTCAGAGGGAAAACCGTGTCCTTCATTTCTGGACTATGAAAAAAAGACGTTTAGATCAATGCCAACAGTACGTTCTGTTTGAACGACATGCCAAACAGGTGAGTGAGAGAGCGTTATGCAAGCACAGTTTTTGAAGGATTCGATAATGATGGTGGTTTGGTTTGGTCTGGTTTTGCCTTCCCTTGTGAAAACGAGCTACACTTTAGAATACATTTAGTCAGGAAAATGAACTCTTTCAGTGCAGTTGAGTCGTCTTTTATTTCATTCAAATATATTTGTAAGATTTGAAATACACTAAAACTGCACATTCAGTACAATTAAGTGCACTTCGTTTTTTCAACTGAGCAACCGAGCAACCTTTTATGTTTAACCAATTAGTCAGTTATTTGTGCAGTAGAAAATATGCTAAAAATATCCAATAATGAGATTGTAAATAAACACATGAAATGGTTTTTACATTTTTAAAACTGTGCTCTCTACACAGGCCATAGACTGGTTACAGGAGACAGGAGAATATTTTCTATCCACACACACATCACCTGGTGATACCAGCGAAAAAACTCAGGAACTACTAAAAGAGTACGAAGACTTCCGTGTGTCTGCAAAGGTAAGATCCTCAGTCATTGAGGGCAGTTATTCAAACTTTTGTCATCATATACTCACTGTCATGTTGTCTCAAACCTTCATGCTTTTGTGGAACATGCAAGCAGAATTATTATGAAGAATACCCTGGCCATTCTTCCATATAAACTTCAGAAATGACTGTAAACTCATCTACACAACCAAAGGCCTGTTTAGCCTTCATCTCGAGTGAAAAAGTATAGGTTTCAAAAGCGTTTGATCATGTTTTGAGTAATCCATCAGTAAACCCTGTACAGGTTTAGACAAATGCATCTGTTCACTCATATATATATATATATATATATATATATATATTTATATATATATAAAGTGAGCAGGTGCATTTGTCCAAACCTGTATATATATATATATGACCTGATATTGATTCTTCTCTTCTAGCAAACACAGGAGAAGGTGAAGCTGTTGATCCAGCTGGCTGGTAGTCTGGTTGAGAAAGGGCATGTCCATGTGACCGAGCTCAAGAGGTGGGTTTCTACAGTGGACAGGCGGTATCGAGACTTCTCCATGCGGATGGGTCAGTACCGCTGCAGCTTGGACCGAGCAGTAGGAGTGTGTTCTGAGGTGAGCGGCTGAAAAAAGCAGTCCATTTTTAGGAAATATATCCTGCATTTATTCTTCATTTCAATGCATTATTTAATATATTTATAAATCTTAATTGTCAATGTTAATTTCTAAAAAGTGTTCTACTTTTTTTTTTTTTACTGTATATAAAGATTTCTATCCTGAGGAATCAAAAATTTGCTTAAACACATACTGCACTTTTTAGTATTTCCTCTGATCTCTCCAACAGGACAATAAAGATCTAGAGCTGGACATTATCCCAGCCAGCTTGACCCACACTGACCCAGAGGTCAACCTCAACGATCCCGACCATGAGGTTAATGAGGAAAAGAAGAAATCTGCCAGAAAGAAAGAGTGAGTGATGAAATTAACTTCGTGACTAAGAGAGATTTTAAATATGACTCAGAATCCTCATAATGTGCTCCAGCTTCCTGGGCGCAGGTTAAGCCGATAGTCCCAAACTAAATCACAGCATCAATAGCGTCGTCTTCACACGAAATCCTTTTTAATCTAAATCATTTCCTGAGGAATTAGCTTTGTGTTACGAAGTGCTGTCTCAGGCGTTCTTTGCATTTCAATGTCTGTAAATTGCTGGGCTTTCAGTGGGGCATTTTGGTCTCTGTGTAGGTATATTATGGCTGAGCTGCTCCAGACAGAAAGAGCTTATGTACGAGACCTACAGGAGTGTTTGGAGGTGAGAGTGTAAAGAGAAGCTTTAGAAGGTTTTCTTACTGATCTCAGACAGTCATGGCTTTTGATTGCAAGATTCATCCAAGGTTGCATAGTTACATACTGTACTTTGCCTGAAATGCTGTCTGATTTAAAAGAATTGTGAACTTAGGATGAACTAACCTCCCTTGTGCATATATATGCAGACTTTTCTCTGGGAAATGACAAGCGGTGCTGAGATCCCACCTGGAATTGCGAACAAAGAACATGTGATCTTTGGGAATATTCAGGAGATTTATGAATTCCACAACAAGTATGTTTTCAAACAAGCTTTATTATTTCCAGGTTTATGTAGTCACTTTGTCACTTTGATGGCTCATAAAGCTGTAATTGTGATGGTCCGTGTAAGTATGTGAGTAATCAGTGATGCTTGCCAAGGAGATCTATAATACTTGGAGAAACCTATCTGTTAGCATTCCCATTCATCTCAATGGCAGTTGCTTATCTGACGCATTTCTGCCATATTTGATTCAGTTTTCATCCCTGGCAGTGTTATTATAAATGTAAAACCATTGAATTTTTTTTGTTAATTGGAATAAAGCTGAAATAAAACAAAAATAGAAATATTGAAGATGAAAAGATTAAATACTTCAAATTTAAAAAATGAAAATTAGAAATGTTACCGTGGAACTATAATAAAAATATGAAGGTCTAATATTACTAACTTTACTCAAAACCAATGCTATATGTAAATATAAAAAAAACACGTAACAAATTTACTAAAACTTATATCTAACACGAGGCAGAATGTTCATGCTGATATACTCAAAATGGCCAAATTTTAGTCATTAGCAACAACAACAGCCTCATATTTTCTTCACAAAGTGTTCAAATCTAGTTATGTTTTGCCTTTATTTGTTTTTGCAGCATATTTCTGAAAGAGCTTGAAAACTATGAGCAGCTTCCAGAAGATGTGGGCCATTGTTTTGTCACATGGGTGAGATACAGATGAATCATCGTCTTTTTCCTCCAATTTTTCTTTGTTTGGAGAACATATTGTGATTTCAGTATGGACTAGTCATCATCTTGTTACTCTGTATGAATATTTAAAAACCAATGTGTGAAAATTGGAAATTTGCCCAAGCTGTATTTTGTTAATCATTATTTCAAACTTGAAAGGTCCAAAATATAAATTCAGCTGTGAAGTATTAATGTTTAAACAGTAGCTTCTGGTACTCTGGTTCTCTAGTGAGGTTGCCTACAACATAAATAGTGAATGTGTCTATTTTTTCCATGTACTGAAGGCTGATAAATTCCATATGTACGTCACCTACTGCAAAAACAAACCTGACTCCAGTCAGCTCATCCAGGGCCAGGCCGGAAGATTCTTTGATGTGAGTCTGCTCTTTTGTTTTTTCTCTCAGTTCGTTTTGGAGGTTTGTGTGGCATGGGGTTGAGATGATAGGGATGACACAATAAGCAGACAGGGGGCGCCAGATAGCTGCTGTCCTCCACCCTTACTACTCTGTTCCAAATGAATAAATTCAATTTATATTATTAGTCAAAATTAATATGAGAATGTTCTTAAATTTTTTTAAAATGTGAATACACTAATGTAAAAAAAAAAAAACCCACTTACACAGGGTGGTAAATAGGTCTTTTTTGAGGGATTTAAAGAGATTTTGGGTACTTGTTTTGGGGACGGACCAGCTAGCCAACCGGCTAAACACTAGTTTGACCAGAGAGGGAGACCAGCTAGATCAGCTGAATACCATTTTAGGCCAGAAAAGGCTGGGTTAACCTGTTTTTGTTATTATTTATGCAATAAAATGTTATTTTATGCTGTTTCTCACAGGAGATACAGCGGAGACATGGACTGGCCAATTCAATCTCATCGTACCTGATCAAACCCGTTCAGAGAATCACCAAATACCAGCTTTTGCTGAAGGTGGAGACTCAGTGTTTTTGTTCAGTCTTTACCTGATCTGAATCAGTTTGCTGCACTAAATGGGTGTGTTTGTGTCTCTGTGTGTGTTGGTGCAAATGTGTTTGTGAACAGGAGTTGCTGACGTGCTGTGAGGAAGGGAAAGGAGAAATAAAGGAGGGTTTGGAGGTGATGCTCAGTGTGCCTAAACGTGCTAATGACGCCATGCACGTCAGCATGCTGGAGGGTGAGCGATAATCACGGCAGCTGTGCTGAAAACGTAACTGTGTGCAGAAATGCTTTAAGTCGCAAATAGATTTTCAAGCATTTTCTTATAATTGATGAGTGTCTTGAAAACAGATGATATTTATTTGTTCACAAACGGTTTGTTTGTTGTTGTTGTTTTAACATCGTTCATATAATCCACAATTATTCAACACAAAATTTGAAGTTTGTGTTTTTTAGGCCTATATACAAAGAGAATGCATTTTGTCAGATTTTATTGTTTTATTTATTATTAAATTAAATAATATTAGCTGTTCAATTATTATAAAAAATATTCTTATATTTTATTTATCAATAAATATTTATCTTTATTTATTCTTGCTTGATGAAGCCAGAATCAGAATTTCAGATCGAAGATGAGTTTTGGATATTTTTGCACTTATGCATTTGTTTATCTGTGTAATTGTTTTTCTGGTTTCAGGTTTTGATGAGAACCTGGCCGTACAGGGTGAGCTGATCCTACAGGACACCTTCCAGGTGTGGGACCCCAAATCACTGATCCGCAAGGGCCGGGACCGACACCTTTTCCTCTTTGAGATCTCTCTCGTTTTCAGTAAAGAGATGAAAGACTCGTCAGGACGCACCAAATATGTTTACAAGAACAAGCTGCTGGTAAGGAGCTCCAGGATGACACGTTGTCAAGAAGTGTAAACGTCATCGACAAAATGAGGTCTTTAGTGCCTTTTTCCCACTTTATTAGTAAGTCGTTAGTGGTAGTGTGAATTCAAATGTGTTTTGACAGACATCAGAGTTAGGAGTCACCGAACACATTGAAGGTGATCCGTGTAAGTTTGCTCTATGGGCCGGCCGGACGCCTACATCTGACAACAAAACGGTTCTCAAGGTAAGATGTGCTTTTGTGTATGTCTGTGTGGATCAGTGTCAGATAAACCCGCAGAGCAGAAACATAGTGGCCAATGCTAATAAGAAATGAATATTTTTACCTTTATGAAGGTACTTTTTTAACATGCATTATTGATATTATGACTATTAGTAATTCGAATTATTGTGTAAAGTATGTGATTAATTAAATAGGTTTAACCTTATAAAGCATACGTAAATATTTCATACACATTTCTAAAGCCTGTAAATTATGAACATGATTAAAACTTTGCTGAAAAACATTTTGTAATTTTTCTTATACATGTTTTTTGATGTCTGATTGATAGGTTATACTTTTTTAGCAAGTAAAAAGCCTTTAGTATAATTGTAAAAATGTCCACCTTCATGTTGTGGTACACATGTCTTTTTGCTCTGAAATCTTCCCAGATTTTTATAAAGTAAACGTAAGAATAACTTTTATTTTGTAATATTTCAAGATGAACACTTACTGGACTGAGGCATCTTAGGTTTACTTCCATGCAGCATTTTTTTTTTTTTTTTAGAAAAATAATTCTAAAATATGATAAATCAGGCTTTGAGGAGACTGATTTTGTGTTTTGCCCCCAAAATAAAAATAAAATCCAGCAGGTGTTTATTCCTCTTTGATAATTGCAGCCCTGTTTGGAATAGATCAAATGTTCTAGAAATTACATATTAAAATCCTAAAAAAATTACATATTAAATCCTAAATATCTGGGGCATGTTTTTCATATATATTTCTCATATTTAGGGGTAATTCTGCTCTAAGTCTTGGTTAATTTCTGACCCTGGTGAACATGCTTTGAGCCATTTTATTCATTTGAGTGTTGCAAGTTCAAATCTGCCTGGTGAAACCGTGCATTTTCTCTACTCTGTTGTCTTCTCTCTCTTTTACCCATCCTCTCATCCACCCCGAAGGCCTCCAGTATAGAAGTGAAACAGGAGTGGATCCGGAACATCAGGGAAGTGATTCAGGAGAGAACGATTCACCTGAAGGGGGCGCTAAAGGAGCCCATACACCCTCCCAAAACACCAGCCAGACAGCGCAGCATCAGCAAGAGGTATTTCACCACATCCACCTGCTGTCTTCATCCGCCTAAAACAGATTTTTCTTATTTTTCTCTGCTCAGGTTCTTCTTTAATCTGCACTGAGAGAATCAATACATCCGTACTCCCAAATTGTACAGCTCTTATCACAGTACTTGCTGCTAGGTGTTTTATTATAAATTGTGTATGTGATTGCAATAGAAGTTTCTAATCTTTTTTAATCTTTTAGAGAAACGACTGAGGACGCAGACAGTCAGGGTGATGCCAGCAGCCAGCCGGACACAATCTCCATCGCTTCCCGCACCTCCCAGAACACTGTAGACAGTGACAAGGTACAACTACACTACAAAAACACAACAATAACTCTATGACATCCACTATGTAGACCCTGACACTGTATTGCTATTTGGCTTTGTCAGCATTGTGTAGTGACAGTTGAGGTCAGTGGCTAGACATGCAGGTTTGACTTTGAGGATTTTTAAAATTTCTCCTCAAACATAGAGAAATATGTTGAACATATATGTGAAAACGTGTGTTTTAAAATTATTCCTTACTCCCCCTATGGAAAATCTGACTCTCTCATGCACACATACGTCTGTTTAGACACCAAATAAGTGGTGTGTGTGTGTGTATGTGTGTTTGACTATGGAGTTTGGACATGGTTATCAGGGTATGTTTTTATAAATATTTTGTTTTTTTGAAAGACTTTTATGCTCACCAAGATTACGTTTGTACAATCAAAATATCTCTTTTCTATTCTTTCTGTTCTCTTTCTATATATAATATATATAAAAAAGAATATATACAGTGTCGTGAAAAAGTTTTTGCCCACTTCCTGTTTTTTTTTTTTTTTGCATATGTGTCACACTTAAAAGATTCAGATCATCAAACAAATTTGAATACTACACAAAGATAATGCAAATAAATACAAAATGCAGTTTTTAAATGATGATTTCATTTATTAAGGGAAAAAAGCTGTCCAAACCTACCTGGCCCTACGTGAAAAACTAACTGCCGCCTCCTGTTAAATCATGAAAGAACTGTGATTAACCACATTATTTTAGAAAGCTGAGTTAAATTTCAGTAGCCAAACCCAGGATTATTGCCAGACCTGTTGAATCAAGAAATCACTTAAATAGATCCCGTCTGACAAAGTGAAGTATGCTTAAAGAGCAACACATCATGCCGCGATCTAAAGAAATTCAAGAACAGATGAGAAACAAAATAGTTGACATATATCAGTCTGGAAAGGGTTATAAAGCCATTTCTAAGGCTTTGGGACTCCAGCGAACCACGGTCAGAGCCATTATGCCCAAATGGAGAAAACTTGGAACAGTGATGAACCTTCCCAGGAGTGGCCGGCCTACCAAAATTACTCCAAGAGCGTGACGACGGCTCATCCAGGAAGTTATAAAAGAACCCAGAACAACATCTAAAGAACTGCAGGCCTCACTTGCCTCAATTAAGGTCAATGTTCATGATTCAACAATAAGAAAGAGACTGGGCAAAAACGGCATCCATTGGAGAGTTCCAAGGCAAAAGCCATTGCTGACCAAAAAGAACACAAAGGCTCGTCTCATATTTGCCAAAAAATATCTTGATTATCCCCAAGACTTTTGGGCAAATATTCTGTGGACTGATGAGACAAAAGTTGAACTTTTTGGAAGGTGCGTGTCCTGTTACATCTGGCGTAAAACCAACACAGCATTTCAAAAAAGAACAATATACCAACAGTCAAACATGGTGGTGGTAGTGTGATGGTCTGGGGCTGCTTTGCACCTTCAGGACCTTGACGACTTGCCATAATTGATGGAACCATGAATTCTGCACTCTATCAGAAAATCCTGAAGGAGAATGTCCAGCCGTCAGTTTGAGACCTCAAGCTCAAGCACACTTGGGTTGTGCAGCAGGACAGTGATCTCAAACACACCAACAAGTCCACCTCTGAATGGCTCAAGAAAAACAAAATTAAGGTTTTGGAGTGGCCAAGTAAAAGTCTGGGCGCATTACCTTAAACAGTCCTTTCATGCTCGGAAACACTCCAATGTGTCTGAATTAAAACTATTCTGCAAAGAAGAGTCGGCCAAAATTCCTCCACAGCGATGTGAAAGATTCATTGCCAATTATCACAAACGCTTGATTGCAGTTGTTGCTGCAAAGGGTGGCACAACAAGTTATTAGATTTAGGGGGCAATTACTTTTTCACGTAGTGCCAGGCAGGTTTGGACAGCTTTTTTCCCTTAATAAATAAAATCATTATTTCAAAACTGCATTTTATATTTACTCTAGTTATCTTTGTGTAATATTAAAATTTGTTTGATGATCTGAATCATTCAAGTGTGACAAATGTGCAAAAAATAAAAAATAAAAACAGGAAGGGGCAAAAACCTTTTCACAGCACTGTATATATATATATGTAACAATAGTCTCTGGAAATCTGTAAAAGATATTCCCTCATTTGTTGTTTTGATGATGGTGGTCAAAAATCTCCCTGAAGATCCTTTTTTTTAGTGTGTGTGTGTGTGTGTGTGTGACTTCATTACTGAGATTTACAGTTTTGCCCAAATTATTTTTGTGTGCAGGATGAGTCATTTAGCTTTCTTTCTTTCACCAACTTTCTTGTTGCCTTGTTTTTGTTACGTAATTTTCATCTCTGTCCCACTAAATTTGGTTCTGATTCACTATTATTCCCATCCAGTATATCAGTGCGGCAAAAACTGTATCATCGCTCCTCATCTCTCCCTCTGTCTTTTCTCTGTAATTTTATGATTACTTGCGCCTGCTCTTAACCTCGGGCCAGTCTCTCCGCTCTTGTTTCATTCAACCGTCTAATTACAGCCAAAAAAGCTCTGAGTCAAGAGCGGCTCTTGTTTCCTAGAAACACTTTTCTAACACACTCTGCTGCCAGATCAGTTGTTTTGCGGTGTTCATGTGGTTTAAGTCAGGACACGGACTTGTCTCTGTCTCAGATGACACACCCACTGACCGTTCACTGACTATTTGACACTGTATGTCACATACAAAATGGCAAGTGTTGGCTACTAAGGGTTTATTTGCAATAGTTGTATAGTAACGTTAATAGCATCTACTTTTTAAAAGGTATTTATTAAGCTTTTATCGCCTAAGAAAGCAACTCAAGCAATCAAGTGATTAGTCATCAGAGCTGGGTACTTACAAATTGTAATCCATTACTGATTCCAAATTACACAACAAAAATTGTAATTAGTAACGTAATCCATTACATTACACATTTTAGGTAATGTAATCAGGCTGCTCTTTGATTACATTTAGATTATTTTTGAGCTAACTCGTTTATAAATAGGATAACTTTGTATACTGTGTTGATATAAAAATACCGGGTGTGTCGCACTCGTGCTTAAAAGTGAAGCTGCGGGCTCTTTGATCGCCCCCTGGTGGCTGGCTGCTGTACAGGTCATAAACCCCGCCCTCTCCATGTAAACGAATGGGACTTCAGTCAAAATAAAAAAATTAATTACACTTCCAATACAATTTTCTGAAATATGGTTTTGGTCATTTAAGGTAGTTGTTATCACGCTGATATATGTTCAGTTGTTCGTTTTTGTGATAAGTTTGATTTTAGCTAGTAATTTGATTCTATAAAAACGGGGTGTGTCGTTATTGTTGGTTGGGTCTGCGGGAGTTTGGGCGGGAGTTTGATACCGCGGCTCCACCTCACGACACTACTGCGCAGACTCGGGCTCCAAACAAAGCTCTACTGCGCAGACTCGGGCTCCAAATGACGTCATTTACTCAAGATGGCAGCAGCCATACTGAGATGTATTCGCTTCATTTTTCTATAGTGAAAGGAAGCGGAGATGCGTAGTCCACCTCTTTTTACAGTCTATGAAAAATACAAAGAGTAAGAAAATATATTCCATTTATTGTAATTAACAATATGAAGTGCATTAAACATTATGTCAAGTTTTCCCAAAGTTTGTGAGTTTAAAGAAAAACTAATAATTAATTAAATCTTAAAAATGTCAAATTAAAATAAATAATTTTTAAATAACATCATCCAAATAAAACACTTACTAAAATGTTATTTTATTTGTTTACCTTGCATGTCTTGTGACCATTAACCAATGTCAGAGAACTGTGAACATGTAAATGTGATACTTATTTACTAATTTATTACCTTCAAATCTCACAGGGATATCAAGTAAAAATATCAGGCGAAAAAGGTTCACCTGACAAAAAAAGTTTGGGAATTTCTGCTTTTAAATTTCTGTGTTTTTCACAGTAATACATGGTTGAATAACCTACTGAGTAATAATTCAAACAAAGTATTTTAAAATGTAATTTAATCTAGTGCTTAACTTTTTGGAATCTGATTACATAAACAAGATTACATGTAATCCGTTACTACCCAGGTCTGTTAGTCATATAATTGCACATTATTTTTGTTTGTTTTTTCCTGTCTGTCTGTCTCTTTTCTGTTAGCGGTCTGTCTCTTTGGAGTTATTGTGCTGCTAGGGCCTTCTTATGTCATTGTGGTTTGAGGTTTGTGTGTTTGTGTGTATCTATAGCTGTGTGTGTGTGTGTGTGGGAGACTCAATGGACATTCAAATATAGTCCTATATATAGGCTTCTCATATTCCCTATTTTTACAGACTAGACATTTCTTGACTTGTTTGTGTCTCTGGGTAGTGAGGTTTGCCATGCTGTCAGCATTTGTCCCGGAAGTTAGCTAATTTTGACATAACCTCCATTTTTACTCAAAGGTAAAAAAAATAATTCAAAAGCAAACCATGTGTTTGCCTTTGTTTATTTTATTCAAAAAAATAAATAAATAAAAAATTGGAGTAGCCTTAAGGTTTGGTTTGGTTTAGTCTTTAGAAAATACAATTATTTTTTAATAAAAACTGTACATGTCTGCAGTTGGGTTTGTGTATGTGTGTGTGTCTGTTAGTAGATATATTCTGTTTGACTTAGAGTTGACATGTCAGGTATAATGAGTAATATTTCTTGTTTTCAAAAATACATGAAATCAATGTGCCTGTGTGTGGGTGTATCTTCCATATGCTCTCTGTCTCACATGCACATGTGCACACATACACACACACACACTTCTTTCCTAGTGTTTTTCCCATGCTATCACAGGGGTTTCGGTATGTCGCTTTCCACTTCTTCCTGTCTAGGGCGTTCTCGGGCGCAGCTTTGACTTGTTTCATATCTTTGATCCAGTCCATCCTTCTCTTCTTCAGTCGATCACGTGGCCACCGTCCATCTGGGCTAAAACGCAATCCTCAACACACACACACACACACACACACACACACACACACACACAAAAGTCTTTGACCTCACTCTTTTTTTGCCTAGTTGGGGGTGTTGCGTCTTTTCATTTCATTTTTCCTCCTCTCTCACTTTTCTTAGTTCTGTTGGAGTCTGTGCTTGTTTTCCTCCTCTTTCTCTCAGTCTCTCCCTCTTTCTCCCGTATGGGCAGAACTCTCTCACTCTCTGTGCAGATCTATATGACAGCTCAATAATTATTCTCCGTGCATGTTGAGGATGAGTTCAGTCACTAGCTCTGTGTGAGAATCTGGGAGTTAGAACTTTGGTTAGAGCCTTTTCTACCTGATTCTCAGCCAATCAGAAGGCGGATCTGGTTGGCAGACTGACTTCTGGTTGGTTGGATTGGTGGTACAGATAGAATCATGCCCAGGTGGAGGAGTTTCAGACTACCCAAGAGAACCAGACCTGTGAGTACACATGCTTCTGATGGGTTTTAGGATATTAGATTATATTGGTTTGTGCTTTTTTGTGAAGGAGTTATGTATTAGTGGTTGTTTTTAAGGAGAAATGTGTCTGTGTTGTCTCTTTCAATATTGTTTGGGATATTGCATAATTGTTTGGTTTATTTATGTTTTTAATAATTCATAAAGAAATGTGTTTATACATTGACTCTCATGTGTGTTTCCAGTACCTTAGTACCAAAATTGACTTAAATTGCCACTTTAGAAAATTTTTACACAAATAGCTCACCAGTTACACTGCTATAATATCAAAAAGTGTTTTAATAATGCTGTTTTTGACAGTAGTGGCTATTTAATCAGCCCAACCAGTAACATCGCTCTCTGATACTGTATGTGTTTTTCCCATAATCTTTCTCAAATTATTTCAAGTGTCTCTGCTGACATTTGCACTTTAAATGTAGGAGTGTACTTGTGGATCTGTCTGCGTTTGTGTGTGTGTGTGTGTGTGTGTGTGTGTGTGTGTGTTTTCTGTCCCCATAAGCATGAGCTCACATTTGGACTGTGTTTTTTGGGTTGCTCAGAAGGGAGTGGCTGTTCATATTCTACACCATGTGTTTGTGTGTGTTTGGCTAGTCAGGTCTTTAAAGCTATAACATGCTTTATCTTATAATTAGTATCCGAATTAATAACTAGACTCCTGTTTTCAAAGCTGAACAATAGATAGTATAATGCATAGTATAGTAATTAAAAAATATATTAAATATATTATTTAAAAAATATTTAAAATAATTGAAATATATTAATAATTAAAATATATTAAATAAGACTGAATTATTAAAATATAATGGATAAACCAGTAGACATCATGTAAATATATAAATTAAAATGTCTAAATATTTAAATGGATATTAACTACTATATTATGACTGTAAATTACTTTATGATAGTCAAAGATATCAAATTGTTACCCTATTAGTATTGTTATTATTAGTGACTGATGCAAAACACAGCATATCTGTGTGTGTTCTACTACATATTATTAATATTACTTGAACTGCACATGTATATTTATAAGTAAGTAGTACATCTTGACTCTAGTCTGCATGACGTCTGTTGTGAAGAAAGGGAAAGTGTCAGCTAAATGTTCTCATATGGCACGTATGTAATCCTGTCTGATTCTCTGTGGGGGATTATGTGTTCCTCATGGCTGGGAGTTCTGTCAGTAAGGAATAGTCTGTTCCATATGGCGGGAATTCCTGTCCAGCTGTAAAGAATCAGAGAGGGAAAACACCCTGTGTTCCCTCGAGGAGGGTGTATCTCTCTCCTCCACCCAATCACACACTCCTTCGTCTCTGCCTCGCTCTTCAGGGTCTCTAGAGTTGTAAATCTAGAATTAGAGCCTCTTGTATTTCCATTGTAGATTTGAGAACAGCATTAATTACACATGTAATTACAAACACACTCACACTCATACACAAACTCTCACAGATGCAGCAAAGACAATTAACACAAAAAGGTAAAATCTTCCAAAAAAAAACAGTAGCATACATGTGTAAACACACACAAATTTAGACAGTAAAGGAAGCACATAGACACCTCCCACATGATTCAGTAGTTTTTAAATGAAGATGACCCCGATACAACTATTTGGGTGTTTTTTTATTTCAATGTTTTTACTATTTTAATATATTTTAGAATGTAATTTATTTCTGTGATGGCAAAACTAAATTTTCAGCATCATTACTCCAGTCTTTAGTGTCACATGATCCTTCAGAAATGATTTTAATTTGAGGCTGATATTCCACATTACTGTATGATTACATTATTTATATATTACTATGGTACTACCATGGTAAATGTCCAAAAAGCCATGACGTGTTGGCATGGTATTATGTTTTGGTCCTTTTTTGGTCCATTTTTAAGATTCGACTGTGTTTATGAGCACAGCTCCAGTGTTTAATATGGGAAGAAGGCGAGTTTTGTTTTACCTTCCAGCTGAATGTGTGTTTTGACCCTCAGAACATGGGGAGTTCAGACATAACTACATTCAGGGAGCGGCACTGTCTAGGGTGGGACGCTGGGTCAGAACAGAAGCGGTGCAGACACCCAGCAGCAGAGTCTGAAGGTTTGATGTATTCAGGAAGCAGGTCAGAGATGGAGAGACCTCCATAGGAGAACAGCTGTTCAGACCTGCCTTTTCCTCTCTTACTCATCCTGTTTCTCTTAGTCTTGAGCTCAGTTTCTGTTTCAGTGGGTGTGTTTGATGAAGATTAGAACATGTTTCTGTGTGTCTGTAAATGTGTTGAATTGATTTTCGGTCACTGTAGGGTGAGTTTGACTCAGGTGGTGATGTGTATATTTGTTCAGTGAGCTGGTTTCTCTCTGCAGCCTAACCATCATTTATTTCTGTCAGCCTGCCCTGTTTTTCCTTTCTTCTGGGACGGCTTTGTACAGTTCTAGAAAACGCTTTTTCTGCATGAAATTTTTAGCATGAATGTGTTCTGATCTTCATCCAAATCATAAAACTTCAATAATGCATTCTCAATGCATTTAACATGCACTGTGACGTATTTCCGTGTTGGACAGAACATTTTGTGGGAAATAATATAGGGTGGGACTTTATATCCACCAGGATTTAACTGGATCATAAAAAGACTTTTGTGGAGGTTGAGCACTAAGTTTTTAAGTTGTGAGGAATAGCATTTTGAAATTTTGAAATCTTTTGTAACATTATAAATGTCTTGGCTGACACTTCTTATCTATTTATTGTATCTGTGCTGAATAAAAAAATATTTTTTGTTAATTAATTAATCACTGTTTTTAACATTGATAATAATCAGCATATTAGAATGATTTGTGAAGGATCTTGTGACACTGAAGACTGGAGTAATGATGCTGAAAATTCAGCTTTTGCATCACAGGAATAAATTACATTTTAAAAAATATTCAAATAGAAAACAGGTATTTTAAATAGTAAAAATATTTCACAATATTACTCTTTTTACTGTATAAATGTAGCATTGGTGAGCACATGAGACATCTTTCAACAACATCAAAAAAACACAAAATCTTAATTATTACAAACTTTTGACCAGTAGTTTATGTCCAAATTAATAAAGATATATACACTACCATTTAGGGTTGACTAAATTTGGGGTCAATAAGATTTTTTTTTTAACAGTGTTACTTATTTATTTTAAATAAATGCTTTTCTTCAATGTGTTTTAATGTTTTTTTCTACAGTTTTTACAAAACTGTTTTTAGCATAGATACAAACACATATCTAACACATCCTTTCTTCCTAGATAACAGTAGAGTCTTCTTTAGAAATCTAAAAGCTGTATCTCTCTCTCTCTCTCTCTGTAGTTGTCGGGTGGCTGTGAGCAGACTGTGGTTCTCCAGGACTTTGTTGCTGGATCGGTGGGTGAGTTGAGCATTCAGTCGGGTCAGACGGTCGAGCTGTTGGAGAGGTCTGGAGAGCGACCCGGCTGGTGTCTGGTGCGGACCACCGAACACTCGCCCCCTCAGGAGGGTCTGGTTCCCAGCAGCACCCTGTCAGTGTCTCACTCCCGCAGTAGTGTGGACATGGACTGCTTTTTCCCACCTGGGAAAGGTGAGTTACAACCACACAAATATTCACCGCCCACAAACACAGATCATGTGTCACTTTCTAATGGCTACATTGAACCTCCATCCAAAGCTGCCACTAGCAGTTCAATGGCAAGTGCCGCTTGGGGATGTAATATAGAACTGTAATGCAATCAGTTTATTAACAGGTCGATATTTTGATATATTTGTTGAGCGTGTCTTTGTCATTTGGAACTTTTTGATGCGTTTGTGTTCATCTCCATATTGGCTGATGCTTTTATCCAAAGTGTCTTACATTACATTCAAAGTGTACATTTGATCAGTTTATACATTCCCTGAGAACCGAACCCATGACTTTTGTGTTGTTAGCGCCATGTTCTGCTGTTTGAGCTAACACTTTTATAAAATTTTACACTTTTAAGATCGTCATGAGAATTTAGTCAGCTGCAAAACAATTATTCTAATATAATGAAATGTTTTCTATTTGTTTGTAGCTTGCGAAAATAATGATTTTGTCAGAAATAATAGGTCATCCAAAAATAAAAATTCTGTCTGATAATTGCTATTATTAATATAATTAATACTAATTAACATAAATTAGATAAATTATTATTAAAACAATCTATCATAATAAAAATAACACAAAAACTGAAATCAGATTTCTTTTCCCTCAATAAGTTAAAAAAACATTAATATCTTAAACTACTTGAAATAAATTGTGGTCAGTTTACCTATATTGACACTTACAGTTTCTGTTAATAATATATTGCAGTTAATAAATATAATTACACTGTTCAAAAGTTTGGGATCAGCAAGACTTTTTATGTTTTTTAAAGAAATATCTTTTGCTCATCAAGGCTGCATTTATTTGATCAAAACTAGAGAAAGACAGTAATATTGTGAAATATTATTACGATTTAAAACAACAGTTTTCTATTTAACTATACTTTAAAATATAAGTTATTCCTGTGATGCAAAACCACTGTAGTATTTTTGACAGCCCCAGTTAATATCTACTTATATTGCAAGCTAAAGAGCAGTTTTCACATTCTGTTCAATAGCTCCCTTTGTGTTCTGTGAGGGGAAAAAGCCATACAGGTTTCAAATAAAGTCAGGCGTGGCTCATCTATATGGGCACCAAAATATTCATCCACAACATAGACCTCTATATAAACTGAAACAATAATAAATTGTAAATGTGTTCAGCATTCTGCAACAAATATTTTTCAGATTTTCGATACTATTTTAAGTCATAAAGTAAGCAGTATATATTAAAATCCCGCGCATGGCTTTAGCAGGCATGTATACATGATACTAAGCGGGGCAGACGGTGCCTGAGAGCATTGCAAATATGTGGTGAAAAGGGGAACTGCAGCATGCTCTAATTGAGAGCCATTGGGGCAGTTTTGAGACTGCCCCGCTTATTTTCACGTTACCTTATGTGAACCTCGCTACACCAATACGATATCAGTCCGCTTCAGCTATGTGTCTGCATCAGGTCAGTAACTAGTTGGCATGTGTGTTTTTTTCTATGTGGAGTAGTGGATCAAATTAGCAAAGTATAAATCCTTTAGTTTAAATGTGCTCACATGAATAGCCTTTATGGTTCTATTTTGTTTGTTGTATTATTATTCTGAGAATAGACATATGATCGTCTTTCCTCACCCGAATTGCTCCACAACTTGTAACATTCTAAATCAACATTTGGAGGTGATAAATGCTATATTAAGGCAATTATAATACAGCATTTTATGCGTTTTCCGAGCCTGTCAATCAGCATTAGCATGCCACCCATAGGATAACGCAAGGATATCTCTGCCAAAATTTTGTCCGCATGTGTTCAGAGATTAGAATATAAAGTTTACAAAATGTTTTTCATATATTAGTGCTACGACCCAGAATCTGCCCCACCTAAATTTACAGTCAGGAGCCGCTACTGAATAAAGTATAAGTTTATGATGACAGAAACACATCTCTTTAAGCTGTTACACATGTCCACGGCTTTCTGAACAGTATGTGTTCTGGATTTTTCCAGGGGAGCCAGTTCTCAGTGGGAGAGATACAAATAGGGTTTGATCATTAATTAGCAGGGTGCTAGTGATGCTACAAAAGGCTTGCACCCTGCTTTGATCCAACTCGGGGGATTGGTGTATGTGTTTGGTTGAGCTTCAATCTTGGGACTCTCACGGTCTCATGAGATGTTTCATGCAATAGATCCACGCCGAATCCATGAGGAAGCATTTTAGTTTTCAATTCACCTTTCTATAAGAGGGTCTTTTATTGTGGTAGTAACTTTCAGAGGTCAAATTAAGGACCACAAGGGTGTAGCTTTGGTTTTTGGGTCAGGGTGGTGTTAATGTGTGCCTTTAGGGCCCCATACTGTCTGAAGCGGAACACTCTGTATTGTAGTCCCTTTACTTCCTGTTGTCTCCCTGCACTGCACTTCCTGTGTTTAGAAGAACACATTTCTAAACATCCCTACCAGAACCCCCCGACCTCATGACTGTTCAGGACTGGATCTAAGAATAGACAGAGAAAATGGGGAGATTGCCTTTTCCAGGTACGTTTCTTTCAAGAAAAATAAATAAATAAAAATTTACAGGTCAAGATGACCGCTGAACTATGACAAGCTGTACTGTCACATTCATAGAGCTTAAGTTTTATTTAACCCGGAATATTTCTGGAATGATCTCACTTAAAGAGTCTGCCATCTGTTCCCCCTCTTTTTCTGTATTTAATTATCATCTGAATTTTTTTTAATGCCTGTTCACGCTTCTGCCTTTATATTTTGAGTAGGTGATAGTGGTGTGTGTATGTGTGTGTGCTGCTCTGTATCTGATTACAACAGAGGAATAATAAACAGAAAGTGATGCATAGTAACATGGAAAATCTTTAGTCAGGCATGACAGATTCTGTCCAATGAGACTGTTCACGGCATGCTACGCTACACCTCGTTCTGTCGACTGGGCTTTTTTCAGTCCTGTTATTGGAACTTCATGTTGATGTTGTTGGAACTTTGATTCCAAAATATTACCCTGGCGGTTGTCTCATAGTTAACCTGTACATTTTAGAAATAGTATTCCAAGTAGAGCCAGCCCAGAACCTGAAACAAAATGATTCACACTATGGGCTATCCTCCTTGAGATACTAAAATCTGTAAAATATGCCACACCTTTTCTCATTGGAGCTGTAGCTAAAGTTGTGCCACAGTGTTTCACATTTTCACACATACAGTGGTGTGAAAAAGTTTTTGCCCCCTTCCTGTTTTTTTTTTTTTAGTTTTTGCATATTTGTCACACTTGAATGATTCAGATTTTAATATTTAATATTACACAAAGATAACCCAAGTAAATATAAAATGCAGTTTTGAAATAATGATTTTATTTATTAAGGGAAAAAAGCTGTCCAAACCTGCTTGGCACTACGTGAAAAAGTAAGTGCCCCCTAAATCTAATAACTGGTTGTGCCACCCTTTGCAGCAACAACTGCAAACAAGCGTTTGCGATAACTGGCAATGAATCTTTCACATCGCTGTGGAGGAATTTTGGTCCACTCTTCTTTGCAGAATTGTTTTAATTCATCCACATTGGAGTGTTTTCGAGCATAAATGGACTGTTTAAGGTCATGCGCCCAGACTTTGACTTGGCCACTCCAAAACCTTAATTTTGTTTTTCTTGAGCCATTCAGAGGTGGACTTGTTGATATGTTTGAGATCATTGTCCTGCTGCATAAACCCAAGTGTGCTTGAGCTTGAGGTCTCAAACTGACGGCCGGACATTCTCCTTCAGGATTTTCTGATAGAGTGCAGAATTCATGGTTCCATCAATTATGGCAAGTCGTCAAGCTGCAAAGCAGCCCCAGACCATCACACTACCACCACCATGTTTGACTGTTGGCATGATGTTCTTTTTATGAAAAGCTATGTTGGTTTTACATCAGATGTAACGGGACACACACCTTCCAAAAAGTTCAACTTTTGTCTCATCAATCCACAGAATATTTGCCCAAAAGTCTTGGGGATAATCAAGATATTTTTTGGCAAATGTGAGACGAGCCTTTGTGTTCTTTTTGGTCAGCAATGGCTTTTGCCTTGGAACTCTCCCATGGATGCTGTTTTTGCCCAGTCTCTTTCTTATTGTTGAATCATGAACACTGACCTTAATTGAGGCAAGTGAGGCCTGCAGTTCTTTAGATGTTGTTCTGGGTTCTTTTATGACCTCCTGGATGAGTCGTCGTTGCGCTCTTGGAGTAATTTTGGTAGGCCGGCCACTCCTGGGAAGGTTCACCACTGTTCCAAGTTTTCTCCATTTGTGGATAATGGCTCTGACCGTGGTTCGCTGGAGTCCCAAAGCCTTAGAAATGGCTTTATAACCCTTTCCAGACTGATACATGTCAACTATTTTGTTTCTCATCTGTTCTTGAATTTCTTTAGATCACGGCATGATGTGTTGCTCTTTAAGCATGCTTCACTTTGTCAGACAGGTTCTATTTAAGTGATTTCTTGATTCAACAGGTCTGGCAGTAATCAGGCCTGGGTTTGGCTACTGAAATTTAACTCAGCTTTCTAAAGTAATGGGGTCAAACACAGTTCTTTCATGATTTAACAGGAGGGGGCAATTAATTTTTCACGTAGGGCCAAGTAGGCTTGGACAGCTTTTTTCCATTAATAAATGAAATCATCATTTAAAAAATGCATTTTGTATTTACTTGCATTATCTTTGTGTAATATTAAAATTTGTTTGATGATCTGAATCTTTTAAGTGTGATAAATACGCAAAAAATTTAAAAAACAGGAAGGGGGCAAAAGCCTTTTCACGGCACTGTAGGTGACCCTAGCAAACTTCAAAGGGGCCCACAACTTAATAATTTAAAATAAGACAAAATAAGGATTCAAATATGCTAAAAACAACCACTCTCTTGAACGCATTTTTAAAAGTGTGATTTCTAGACCTGGAAAAGTTGCAATTAATAAATACAATCTTTAAAATCCCTTTGGATCTATTTTTATAATTAATATACATTATCTAGTTAGGCCAATTTCCAATATACCAAAACATTTATAAATTCTATTTTTACTAAACACAAATAAAAAAAATCCTTAATCTTCATTTGATAAATCATGAATGACTGGAAAAGTTATGTAAATGTATAAGTTAAAGAGTGAGAACTATGATAAACATTCAGTTCGTAAAACTTCTGGAATTCTGGAATCCCTAAAATAGTTTTGGTTGTGCATATTAATATGGTATGTTGCAGCATTGATCAGCAACCATAAACTGATCCTTTTTTTTCCTAAAAAGGTTTTCCTCTTTTCCTCATCTTTCCACTCTGCATTTTCAGTTTACTCCAGGAGTTTTTGTTTCTCTCACATGTGAATAACATTAAGCAGTCCTGCCTACTGAATAGAGCCAGAATATATCTATTAAAGTATAAACATTAAACATTATTGTAGGAAATGTCAGGTTGACCGTTGTTCCTAAACTTTTTATTGTGACTGTCTTTACTCACAAGAATGAGCTTCTTAGTGATGTGTGCATATCTTAAATGTGTGTTATTTGATGTGGAAGATATTTAAATATAATTTGATTATTTAGTCGTGTGTGTGTGTGTGTGTGTGTGTGTGTGTGTACCTGGTATCCTCTACATTATTGGGACCAAATGCCCACAAGTATACTAATACCAGTAGTTTTTGACCTTGTGGGGACATTTTTTGGTCCTCATGAGGAAACAAGCTTATAAATCACAGAATGATCTCTTTTTCTGCAGAAAGTATTGTGTGAGGGGTAAGTTTAGGAAATAGAAAATACAGTTTGTACAGTATAAAAACCATTACATCTATGGAATGTCCCCATAAAACATGGAAGCCCAACGTTTGTGTGTGTGATCTTGAATGCGCTGAAGTGGGGATGAAGATCTTGTGATATACTGTAGACACACCCTCTCAAAAATGGGCCACTGCAGCATGCAGACGTAGCTGACTTCAGGATTCACACACACACACACACACACATGCACATGAAATACACTCACAATGGTACTTTGTCTTTCCCTGTAACAACTTCAAAACTGTGACTCCTGTTTCTCCAGTCTTGTGTGAAGAGAGATTTTTAATTTTGCATATTGCTTTAGCAGACCTCAGTATGAATTCAGTGGAACCTTCCTGTATCCTTTTTGAATGTGTGTGTGTGTGTGTCTCTGTGGCCCCTGGCCCCCGCCCCCTGGCCCCTCCCCTTTATTGTGAAGAGTAGCGCTTTAACTTCCAGCTGAGATTCAGTATTGAAGCAGACAGAGCCAAAGCGTGCTTCACCTCCCAATCCGTCCTTCTCCCTTTCTCCTCCTCTGTCTCTCACCTGAGGCACATATGAGACAGTGAGCGAGCAGCATGCGGAGCGGGAGGTCGTGTTGCTCTTGTGGAGTTTGTCTCAGTTGGATTTTGGGAAAGATTCGCTGTTGTGATGGCGCAGGTGCGTAACTCAACACGCTGGAATGTATGCAGATGCATTCAGCTGAATTCTTTTCGCAGTGTGTGGAAGCATGCGGGTCTGTGTTTGTTGCCCTGTGGGAGTTGGGTGTTGTGTGTCTTGGTTAATGATTATGATTGAGTTTTGTGTGTTGGTGGAATTTTATGTGGATCTTTTCATCTGAACTCTGGTATTTAATGTAACGGTTCACTGATCGGTGTCCTGGAGATCTCAGATGAGCTCAGGGGTGTTTTATGTGACTCAGCTGACGGTTATTTACAGACAACAGGGTTTTGTGTTTAATGCAAAAGCATTGAAGGTTTTTGCAGTGTTGTCATTTCAGTGAGTTCTTTTGGAGGTCAGTAAGCATTTAAATTGTAAAAAGTGAAAATGTGCAGTTGTTATAAACTTTCATCGCTATTAACAGTACATGTAGGGTATGTATTTTATCAGTCCATGTGTTGCCTAAGAATTGAACCCATGCCCTTGGTGTTGCTAGCGCCTTGTTCCATGAGTCGCACCTCAAGGAGCTTTTTTTTGTTTTTTGACTGACTCTTCAGAATGACTTTCTTTAGTTCATCCTCATGCAGTCAGTTTGCAGTTGTATTATAAAAAATGACATGAATAAAACTATTAAGTTAGCTGTTACCCTTTTTTAATGTAAAATTGTTCCCATTTTTGTCCCTTTTTTCCTATCTTTGATATCTACTGTGTTTTTTTTCTTTTCAAAGCATAATTAATGAAAAATGTTAGTGAAAAATATCAAATGCTATGTCTGTCTGTGAGTATGTATTGTGTGTGTGAGCGATATACTGCCCCCTCAAGCTTCTCTGTTTTCCTGTAACCTAATTTCTCCATCAACAAACCAGTGTGTCTTCTGTTCCCTCTGCTTTGAAGCTCAAATCAAGTTCCCTGCTCCGTTTGATCATTTCTTACCCTTTTTTTCTTGAAGAATAACATGCTCTTTGAAGATTTGACACATTTTGGTGATTCAGTGTGTGAATTAGGATGAGGGGTCTTCAGTCTTTTTCAGGATAAGGACCTCTTAGTGGACAGATTGATGACACAGGGACCCCCTCTACACTTATGGACTGATTTCTTAAATGTTATTCCTCTGTTATAATGTTAATAGTACCAGTATAATAAAGGTGCTTCATGACGCCTTAGAAGAACATTTTTTGTCTAAATGGTTCCATAAAGAACCTTTAACTTCTGAAGAACCTTTGTCTTTCACAAAAGGTTCTTTGTGGTAAAAGAAGGTTCTTCAGATTATAAAAAGATAAGAAAGAGATGGTTCTTTAAAGAACCTTTGACTGAATGGTTCTTTTTGGAACCAAAAATGGTTCTTCTATGGCATCGCTGTGTAGAACCTTTTAAGCACCTTTATTTTTTTAAGTGTATTTTCATATATTGCATAGATATTAAGGTAGAACTTTACAATTTGCTAACATTTGTTAATAAAATTAGTAAACATGAACTAACAATGCATTTACATTTACAATGCATAAGCATTTAATTTCAACATTTACTACATTAGTAAAATCAAAAGTTGTATCTGTTCATATTATTTAATGGCGTTGAACTAACATGAACTGAGATGCTATTATACTTTTTTTTTTAAATGAATTTGTTTATATATATATATATTACATTTTCATTTTAAGTAATTTTTTTGTAATTTTTTGTTATTTTATAATAATTATTTTTATTTTACAATTAAATACATTAACAATGTTAGCTAATGTATTTAATTGTAAAGTGTGATCACTTAGCATTTAGCACTGGTCGAGGTTCATATTTTAATAGCTTAATATTATATTTTAATTTTTGCTTTTGACTGAAAAATAGCTTGAGATCAATAGTAATAATTGACAGACCCTGCAGTACTGCTGCTGACCCTAAAGAATGTGAACACAATACATTTGTTCCTGCATTTTCTACAGGACTTCTAGTCCTGTCTTTTACACTGTTATATTTGTTCTGGCTAGAATGTTACATAAGCGACTTGTGTACACGAGTGCGGCTGACTGTTTATTTCAGGAGGCTCATCTGATATTGAGAGAGAAATTTAAATAAAGTAGCAGTATGAAGATTCGGTTTGTCTGGAATGCTTAACATGAGGCGCCTGTTTCAATGACAGCAGTGGAACTTGAGGAAATGCAGCATAACTCTAACAAAGGAGCATTATCCCGGCACGTGGTCAGTGTGGATCCTCCCTGAGGCTGTCAGGACAAGCAGAGCGAGATCTGATTGGTGGATACCTGTGAGGGGGTGTTGGCGGGGCAGTTTCAGGGGTGCATGGGGGTAAATGGCTCTTTGATGAAACGCCGAACAAGGAAGTGATCTTTGTCCCATTCTTACTTACGCAACGTCTGCGGTAACTCAGTATCGTAGTGTCTGAAGCAGCACTGAGTTAATGATCTGCACTGAAGCAGACAGCAGTGAGCATGATTACACTTCAGCTTGTTTATTTCGCCTCATCCTCTAAGGATTAACCATATTCCTGGTTATCTCTTACTTGCAGCAATGTCTATGGATGCTGTTAATTAGCACACAGAATCGTTTGACTCATCCCTTTGCTCTTTACAACAAATATAAAACACAGTTACTGTAATAAACTTACAGTGCTAGCAGCTGTTGGAACTGGTGGGTTTAAAAGCAGAAACATTAAGCTCATAATTTAGCTACTTTTTAGCACTTACATGAATTCCTCCTGGGAAAAAATGTTGTTTGAGCTGTAAAGTTGTCTCAGTTGTCTGTTTGAGGAGGGAATAGTTTTCCAGGTGGTTGAACTTCTGTTCTGTTTATATTTCTGATGTAATTCCCATTTAGTTTGCAGCTCTGTAATCAACTCAGGAGCTCAGAATGTTGAAGGATAATTTGAGAATGTTATCGATAACCAGTATTTTTTTTTTACATTTTAATGCCATCCAGTTGGTGCTATAGAAACCTTTCTTACCATGTTTTTACAAGTATTACTCTGTAAGCTGCAGCACACGACAAAAAACACTACTGTTCAAAAGTTTGGGGTCGGTAAGATTTGTAAAGTCTCCTGTGTTTAGCAAACCTGCATTTATTTGGTTAAAAATACAGAAATAGTGTGAAATATTATTACAATTAAAAAAAACCTCTCTTCTGTTTCAGTATATTTTAGCCATTACTTCTGTCTTACATGATCCTTCAGAGATCTTTTCAGGTTTTTTTAATGAATTGAAAAAATGAATTTGAAATAGAAATCAGTTGTAAGTCTTTTCTGTCATTTTTTAAATGCATCCTTGCTGAATCCAAAGTATTTATTTGTAATATTAAAAATTTTACTACTGACCCTAAACCTTTGTATATATATTTTATATTAGGTTAATTAATGCTAAAGTTAGCGATCATTTATTTGGAAGACAACATACAAGTTCTGCTATTTCACGGTGAACATATAGCCTATTTGTTGGGTTTTTAAAATGAGTTTTTCAGTTAAAATCACATTTTTGTTGTTTAATTGCTGTAACTACTCTGGAAAATGGAAATCATACCATTAATTTACACATTTAATATTCATATTTTCAGAAGCATTCTTAGAGATGAGATTACAAAATACATACTAAACCATATGTGGTCAACTGTACTTTTTTATATAGGTGAACCATATAAATGACTTTAACTGAAAAATGTACTGTTTAGTATTAAACAGCACACATTTTTCCTGTTTAACACTGTAAAGCTGCTTTGACACAATCTGTATTTTATATAAAAAAGGTGATTTGACTTGACTTATGTAACATCACTTCCATGTGTGTGCGTTTGTGGTATCTTGAATACCAATTGAAAGTAACTGGGTTTGCTTCTTTAGCCAGTCGTAACATGAGTCGAAAGATTGGAGATATCTTCACAGAGACAAGACTGATAAGCAGTTCTTTTCCACCAATTTCATGCTAACGTCATGTCATGTTGAAGTGTTATGTACAGTATGATAGTTTAAAAGGTAAATGAATATATTGGATTTTACAATCTGAGGGACAATTAAAATGATTTTCTGTGGTAAATTCCACATGCCGTGAACTCCGCAGTACCTTGGTTTTGCACTTTCCCTTTGTTGTGATGTCCTGCTATGTGGAGCTACAGAATGCCTTTATGCTCAGATCAGGTCAAGCTGGTTTTTTTGCTCGACAATTGCGTCTGTCACCTACCAACTAGTAGCCTATAGACCAGACAACTGCTTTTCCTTTCACCTCAGTAGAGAGGTTGATGTCCAAGACAGTCCTCAGGTTTCTTGGCTTTCTGCTGTTGGATTTGGTTCTGTGGGTTTTGATGTTTCAGCTGGAGTGAATATTTCTTCACTGGTCTGAGCTGGTAAAAAGACATTTTAAAGTTCTGTGTCATATGGACATTTTCTGAGGTTATGTCATTTTCTAATTGTCTAAATTATATATTATGTTGGAATTTAATTGTTTTTGAATTGAATTGCTTTAATTGGTTGTCTGTTATTTCCACTGTAGGATTTTTTTTTCAGTATAGTCAAAATAATTTGCTTTTTTTTTTTTTGTGGAAACCATAAATATTTTTTAAGGTTCTTTGATTAATAGAGAGAATTATTGATACCAATGTACAAGTCTTTTATAGTTATTATAGTATAAACTAAAACTAAATATACATTTTTTTACTTAATAATAATAATAATAATAATGATTTGACCTGAAATATTAACCTGACTAAAACAAAAATTACTGAAACTAAATAAAATGATCTATCTATGTATCTGTCTGTCTATCTAGACCAAAAAAAACAACCAAATTAACACAACTTTACCTAAAATTAAAAAGTAAAAACAGTAAAAATAAAACTAAAGTATTATTCAATATATTAACAAAAACATATAATTAATACTGAACTACGCTAAAACTACACTTTGAATAAATGTCATGCATCCTTGCTGAATAAAAGTATTAATTTCTTTTTAAAAAATCTCACTGACTAGAACTATGTTTGTCGAAAAGGTTTGCTTTCAGTTGTTGACTTTTTTTTAGATTTTTTTTATTCTGAATATTTCTATAAAATTTCTGTCATTTTTGTTCAACAGAAAACTATCCTGTGGGAAGTTCAGAGGTCAAATCTGAGTCTGCCGCATCGCTGCAGCCGCAGACATCGGTGACCTCTTTGCCGACTGGTTCTCCAGGACCTAAACGCTCTGGAACTACTGGAAACACGTTAAAAAAATGGCTCACTAGCCCCGTACGACGTCTCAGCCACGGCAAGGGTGACAACACTAATGCCAAAAAACCCAACAACAAACAACGTAAACGAGACGGCCGGAAGAGTGTAGAATTGGGACCGCCGCACCAGGACAGCACTGAAGAGGTACAACAATTAACTATTAACCATTTAAGAAGCATGCTTGCATAAGATGGCAACAGTTCAACATTCCAGCATTGTAACAATACCACATACCAAACAACGCGTAGAAATGCACTCTCCTTAATCTGGGACCACACCTGGCATCACATATTTTAGTCTACTCAACCGTTTGCATGTAAAAGAGCTTCCTGTACAGGTGCATGTTTTATGAGGAGTGTGTCTACTGTTGGAGGTTATGAATGATAGATTCCTGTCAGCTCTTCAGTGGCGGTTTTAATGAATCCATTGAAACGGGTGTGACGTTTTCTCTGTTTCTCCAAAGAGAGGAAGACGAGGAGTAAACAGCGGAGGAGAGGAAGAGGCTGAGGACGAACCCCACACACCCCTCCCTCCCCCCATGGAGATCATCAAGGACCCCTCTACTCAGGAGGAGAAGGTGAAACATAAACTTACTTTAATTTTTTATTGTTGTTTTGTCCTTTTCCCTTTTTTCTCTGTATCACTCATACTGTTTGTTAAAGGAATAGTTCACTAAAAAATGAATGGACATTTTGTCATCATTTACTCATCTTTATATTGTTCTATATTGTTGTTTATATTGTTCTTTTTGTCAGCCGAACCCGTTAAAACTAAATAATTCAGTAATTACTGAAAATTTAAGTTAATATTTCAATACTTCGGCAACAAATTTGCATGTTTACAATCATCTGATGTCAGTTAATGATCACATGATATAGGTAAACCAATAAAATGTCATCTTTTTACTAACTATTCTACTAAAAATAATTTTAATGATACAGTTTTGATTTAATTAATGAATAGCCTTTCATCAACTCACAAACCCCCTGCAGTTCCTTCACTTTCTTCAGTCAACCTATGACATTTTTTAAATCTTTTAAATGAATCATTTGATTCGGTTCACCAAACCTGTTTGTATTTTTTTGTTCATAGAAGAAAATAAGTCAAACAGGTTTGAAATGACATGAGGATGAGTAAATGATGACAACATTTTTAGCTATACCTTAAACACATTGTACCTATTGTTTGTGTTTTTCTTTTCATTTTTGATTCTTATCGCTCTCTCTCTTTCTTTCTTTTCACTTTCTCTTTCAGACTCCAGAGCCTGGCTCCTTCCCAGTGTTGGGTAGCGTCACGCCATCTGATCAGACGCCCAGAGACCCAGAAACAGAGCAGAAGAACAAGGCCATGAGAGGGCGAATGTAAGCACCCGCCAGAGTGTATAAAGAGAAGAGAAACTGCTGAATAAATGAGTTCAACAACAAATAAAGATTCAAATCTTAGTGTGCTAGTTGGAACATGTGCATGTTCTAGTGTATTCTGATATCTCTCCTGTCCACAGGTTTGTGTTAAATGAAATGGTGCAGACAGAGAGGGACTATGTGAAGGATCTGGGTGTCATAGTGGAGGTATGTTATAGATATCTGTATCAGGTTACAGATTTAAAAGAATAACTGTACAGAATTACTGATTTAAAGAGCATAGATTAGAGAACTTTTTTTTAATCTCCAGGGAATCACAGTGCAAAATGGTTATCGATAAGACTTCTCCTGAACTCATAAGTGCCACAAAGAGCCATTAAGGAACCTTTATTATGAAGTAGAGTCTCCAAATGTCTGTTTTCCTCCTTATCCCCAGGGCTTTATGAGAAGGATTGGGGAAAAAGGTGTTCCAGAGGAAATGACAGGGAAGGATAAGATCGTATTCGGGAACATTCATCAAATCTACGACTGGCATAAAGAGTAAACCACATCTCTTTGTCATGCTGTCAGAAAGAGCTGTTGGAATTCAGATATTTTCTTGAACTAAACCTAGTGCTAGACTAGAAATGAGTAATAATCCTCATTAATTACGAACTAAAAGTCCCAAAAAATCCTTTTTGCTGAGTGTTGATTCATTTAGATTTTTATGTAAAAAACAATTAAAGTTTGGGGTCAGTAATTATTTTTTTTTTTTTTTAACTTTTAGTAAGGATGCATCAAATTGTTCAAAAATGACAGTAACATTTATAGTTTAAATAAATGCTGTTCTTTTGACCATTCTATTCATCAAAGAATGTAATGTAACATGGTTTCCACGAAAATATTAAGCAGCGCAACTGATTTCAATATTGATCATAATAGATTTTTTTTTGTTGCACAAAATCAATATATTAAAATGATTTCTGAAGGATCATGTGACACTAAAGACTGGAGTAATGATGCTGAAAAATCAGCCTTCACACAAATAAATTAGATTTTAAAATATATTAAAATAGAAAAAAGTTATTTGTATTAACTTGTTTTCTAAAAAATTCAGTTATATTAATATTTCACACTATTACTGTTTTTACTGTATTTTTTTAAACAAATGCAGACTTGGTGAACATAAAAGAGTTTTTCAATAACATTAAAAAAACCTCACAGACCCCAAATTTTTGAATGGTAATGTATATTGACCCCACAATGCCGTTGCTATGTTCACACTATTTTCATGTTACAGTTTGTCATTTTAGATACCAAAATAATCAGCATGCAAAACTTGTGCGTAAAATTTCCTGGTTGGGATGAGCAACGATGCATGCTAAAGAAGGAAATGGACTGAATTTCAGATGGGAATCTAATTTGGTTTGAGTGAGGGGAGTTTACACTCATGACAAAATGTTTTCTGTTCTTATTTCAAAGATTCTTCCTCTGCGAACTAGAGAAATGTCTGCAGGACCACGACAGACTGGCTGAGCTGTTTATCAAGCATGTGAGCTCAGCAAAATGAACTCTATATGTCTCTGTCTGTGTGTGTGTTGTAGTACACTTCATTCAATTGTCTTTCTTTGTTATCCAGGAGAGAAGGTTACACATGTATGTCATCTACTGTCAGAACAAGCCTCGCTCAGAGTTTGTCGTGGCTGAATATGACGGATTCTTTGAGGTGAGTGTTATTTGAGCAGCTCAGTTATGTGTCTTCTGAAGTAAAGTGCTCTATCTGATGATGATGTTGTTGGTGTTTCTGTCAGGAGGTGCAGCAGGAGGTAAACTCCAGACTGTCCATCAGTGATTACCTGATCAAACCCATCCAGAGAATCACCAAATACCAGCTCCTGCTCAAGGTATTAGCCACTGAGTTACACAGTCATTATTCACTTATAATACTTACCATGGTAAACATAGTTGCTACCAAAATAGCATAGATTTGCATTGAAACCATACACCACTTTTCTGAAGTTTGGAGTCAGTATGATTTTTTTATTTGATGCAATAAATAAAATGCAAGAAAACAGTAATATTGTTTAATATTATTGCAATTTAAATTCTAATTTATTCCCATGATGCAAAAGTTGAATTTTCAGCATCATAACTCAAGTCTTCACTGTCACATGATACTTCACAAATCATTCTAATATGCTGATTTGTTCGAGAAGCATTTCTTCTTATTATCAACGTTGATGTCAGTTGTGCTGCTTAATAATTTTTGTGGAGACTGTGATGCATTTTTTCTTTGATGCATACAAAGACAGCATTTATTTGAAATATACATTTTTGTAACAATGCTAAAGTCTTTACTCAGTCCTTGCTGAATAAAAGCATTAAGTTGTTTTTAAAAACGTCTTATTGACCCCTTACTTTTGAATGGTTATGTATATACGGACCAGAACATTGACTCAGCAGCCACCCAGAATACAGTAGCCATGTCATGGCAACACATTAAAAACACCCAGAAAACATTATGTCAGCATCACACTTCATGGTTTTCAAGCCTCGTTTACATAGTCATTTGAGAACAGGGAGTCTTTACCCGCATACACCTCTCTCAGCGGGTCGGTGTGAGCAGATGGTTATTCTTTACCAAGGGATTTTTCTGGTTCTTCTTTCCTACATAAGAGTCGGAACAGTGTGTGTTTATTGAACTGCAAATCCTTTTCTCACTAAAGCTGCGTGCACGACAAGCCCTGAAGGAACAAAAAATGCATTCATAAGCCAGTCTGAACATTGTCCTAATTCAGTCTATTACAGTTTGCACGGTGGTCCTGTTTTTATTTTAATTTTTTTGACAGGGAATTGAACAAATATGTCAGTTCAGTCTGTCTCCCCTCTTCTATTCTTAATAGTAGACAGATGGCAGAAGAGGGGTAGATTTTAGCAAAAACAACAGACACTCAATCCAAAATCGATATCAAAATACATTTTTGTATGGGTTCTGCTGCTTGTATTTATATTATTGGTAGTAGTAGTACTGTATGGCAGTGCTATTTTAGTATCATTAATATAACCTTACATTATTTAGTAATATTTTGAATTAGATATTTATTGATATATTTTACATTTTCATTTTACATACTGTAAATTTGTTGCTTTTGTTAGTTTTTTTTAATTTTATTTAATCTTTAACTTTAAATTTTATTTTATTTAAATGAACACAAATGTTTATATGTATACAGTTTTGGTTGACAATAACAATGCTATATGGTCAGATTATTATCCTATTTTAATTTTCTTGTTTTATTTCTTATTTGAAGGACTTTTTGAAGTACAGCACTAAAGCAGGTCTAGACTGTAAAGAGATAGAGGTAGGTCACTAAAGTGATTTTATATTGATATGTATAAATTACACCACATACACTTCTATCTTTAGTGTCCTGTCATGTTTTGACATGGCTTGTCTGTAATTTCTGTCCTGCAGAAAGCAGTTGAGCTGATGTCCCTGGTGCCCAAACAATGTAACGACATGATGAACCTTGGACGATTGCAGGGCTATGAGGTAAACTCACCTCTTTTGAGGTATATTAAATTATTATTTAACTTAAATCATTACAATTGCATATGTAGTCACAAAGGTGAGCTGTTTGGTTGACTGCCAGAAGCAGTAAGTGCCGATGTAAAATTACACTGACAGTTATAATTTCGCAAAGCAACATGACACATCAATTAGTGTAATAATAGAGTTCTACCATTATGCTAACACATCAGGTTTATACTGAAAGTGTAGCGACAGCTTAAACCTGTATAAACTCGAATGTTCACTAACAATGGACCAATCAGCTGTAAGTTTGACATAATAGACTAACAAACTAATGAAGTCAGCTGATGCAGGAAAATGCATTTATTTTATGCGTTAAGAAGGAATGTCCTGAATAATTGCACAAACTGCATCCAAAAAGTGTAAGCTGCTACCAAAGGTGATATAAAAGTAATAAGGTAAGCTTGTTTCTGCTATGGGATAAATAAAATGAAAAAAAGACTATTGCAACATTTTTTCATGCAATTCTGAATTTATATCTCACAATTTTGAGAAAAAAGGAAAAACTGTGAGAAGTAAACTCACATTGCGAATTTATAACTCACTGTTGAAAGAAATAGACTCAGTATATCATTTACGTTACATTTACATTTAGTCATTTAGCAGACGCTTTTATCCAAAGCGACTTACAAATGAGGACAATGGAAGCAATCAAAATCAACAAAAGAGCAGTGATATGCAAGTGCTATTACAAGTCTAGGTTGGCCTAATGCAGTACACGTAGCAAGTTTTTTTTTTTTTATTATACAATAAATAGATAGAATATTAAAAACATATTAAAACAGATAGAATAGAAAAAGAATAGAGCAAGCTAATGTTAGAGGCCTTTTTTGCTTTTTGTTAATTGTATAATAAGTAAAAAGAAAACAAATTGATAGAATACAAAAAGAGTAGAGAAGCTAGTGCTAGTTTTTTTTCACAGTATACATATACAGTCGTGGTCAGAATTATTGGCACCCTTGGTAAATATGATTAAAGAAGGCTGTGAAAATTAATCTGCATTGTTAATCCTTTTGATCTTTTATTTAAAAAATTCACAAAAATCTAACCTTTCATTGGAGAATAAGAATTTAAAATGGGGGAAAATATCATTATGAAATAAATGTTTTTCTCTAATACACATTGGCCACAATTAACAGCACGCTTTTATTCAATACTTTTTGAAACCTCCATTTGCCAGTTTAACAGCTCTAAATTTTCTCTTATAATGTCTGATGAGGTTAGAGAACATCTGACAAGAGATCAGAGACCATTCCTTCATCCAGAATCACTCCAGACCCTTCAGATTCACAGCTCCATGACGGTGCTTCTTCTCACTCATTTTCTACAGGGTTCAGGTCAGAGGACTGGAATGGCCATAGCAGAAGCTTGGTTTTGTGCTCAGTGACCCATTTTTGTGTTGTTTTTGAGGTTTGTGTTTGGATTATTGTCCGGTTGGAAGATCCAAACATGGCCCATTATAAGATTTCTAACAGAGTCAGTCACTTATTGATTTTTTATCTGTTGGTATTTGATAGAATCCACGATGCTATGTGTCTAAACACGATGTCCAGCAGAAATATAGGCCCACAACATCAAAAATACAGCAGTATATTTCATTGTACACATGGGGTACTTTTTTATCCCTGTGTGCACCAAACCCATCTTGAGTGTTTGCTGCTAAAAAGCTCATTTTTTAGTTTCATCTGACCATAGAAGCCAGTGCCATTTGAAATTCCAGTCGTGTCTGATAACTGAATATGCTGGAGTTTGTTTTTGGATGAGTGAGAAGAATTTTTCTTGAAAATGGGAATTTTCACTGTTCTAGCATTTTCTTATAGCCACTTCACTAATTTGTGAAGCTCAGTTATCTTTTGCTGCACATCAGAAATATATTCTTTGGTTTTTCTCATTGTGATGGATGATTAAGGGAATTTGGGCTTTGTTTTCCCTCCTATTTATATTTCTGTGAAACAGGAAGCCATGGCTGGATAATTTCATGTTCATAATCCCCCTAGAGTGCTCAAAATTGTAAATATGAATGGGAATATACTTCAGAGATATTTTACTCATAAGAATTTCGAAGGGTACCAATAATTGTGTCCAACATGTATTTGAGAAAAACATTTATTTCATAATGAGATTTTCCCCCATTTTCAATTGTTTTAGCTCAATGAAAGGTTAGATTTTTGTGATTTTTTTAAATAAAAGATCAAAAGATCAAATTAATAATGCAGGTTTATTTTCAGACCCTTCTTTGATCATATTTACCAAGGGTGCCAATAATTCTGACCATGACTGTATCTCAATTATGTTTTTAAATTTACTCTGTGGCAGAAACAAAACAAAACAAAAAAAACAGTTGTGAAATATAAACTCTCAATTCTGAGAGAAAAAAAGCCAGAATTGGGAGGTGTATACTTGCAATTACGAGTTTATAATTTAAAATGTCAAGAAATAAACTCACTATATGAGAAAAACAGTCAGAATGGTAAGATAAAAAGTTGCAATTACCTTTTTTATTTTTTCGCCATTGTACAACCAAATCTGCTTCCAAAAAATTCAAGCAGTTTGTCTGAGGTGCAGTGCTGGAAAATCACAGAAACAAAATAACCTTGACTTTCTTGAAATATCAGGTGATGAAAAGGTACTGTATGTATCAGTGCTTTGAGGATTGCTTGTGTTTCTTTTGCACAGGGGAAGTTGACAGCTCAGGGAAAGTTATTGCAGCAGGACACGTTCTTCGTGACAGAGCAGGACTCTGGCGTTCTGTCCCGCAGTAAAGAGCGCAGAGTGTTCCTCTTCGAACAGATCGTCATCTTCAGCGAGCTGCTTCGGAAAGGCTCGTCAACACCAGGGTACCAGTTTAAAAAGAGCATTAAGGTACATTCAACACAAGTTGATTCAAATTCAGTAAAAAACAAAATACACAACTTTTTTATGTTAACCTCTTGTGTGCAGGTGAGCTACCTGAGCATGGAGGAACATGTGGAGAGCGACCCTTGTAAGTTTGTGTTGTCATGTCGCGGCTCATCTGAACGACTGACGCTTCAGGCCGCTAACATCGACATCAAGAAAGAGTGGGTCCAAAGCATCCGAGTACTGCTGGACATGCAGATCAACTTCCTCACGGGTGAGCGCATTATGAAAGGGTTAAGGAAGATGGCAGTTGTTGGTTTATACACAAACAGATCTCAGTGCTGTTTAATTAATTACACACATTTTTATTTCATTGCTGTTCGTGGGATCATTCATAACCTGCTCCTCATCTGTTTCTGATCAGCTCTCCAGAACCCACAGGAGTACCAGAAGAAAGAGAGCGGAGGTTCTTTGAGCAGGCAGCTGTCCAATAGCAGCCGTTCCTCATCCTCTCACCCCTCCACCCCCCTCAAACCCAACACCGCCCCCAATGGAAGCCCCGCCCACAAGCCCAATAAGCATGTAGAGGAGGTGAGCATGATTCAAAATATTACATAAATCTCACATTAATTAATGACTGTCAATCAGTTTGCAATATTTTATACATTTTATATATTTATATAGATTTATATATATATTGGGGGGCTTATCATATTTTGGGGTCTTTAGCATCAAAAATTTTAAAACCCCTGCCCCTGACCAGCTTTCTCACCACTGAACTCTGACGTGTAACTGATGTCCACAGCAAAAGCTCTAGAATGAAAGCACCCTAATCAGCCTGTGTGACAGGAGACCAATTATCTCAATAGCATTCTGTGCTTAAACAGGCTTGTGTAATCTAACTAAATCAATTAGTTATCCGGACCATTTTAATTAGCATCTCATCCAGGCCAGATAGATGTAATTAAACGTAATTAGTTCACACTGCACTAGTCGCTGCAGTCTGTGCATGCATCTCCTCGCTGAACTTAATGTATCCATGCTGCAGTGCTGTGAAGTTCCACTCTAATTGTCTTTGAGGGGAGGAGAGGTGCTGCTAGTTATTCTTAGTGGGGAGAATGGCCTAGATTTCCAGCTCAGCCCGTGTTCTGTACCTGTTTCTCCTCTCAGTAGGGTCTCTTTCTTCTGTTCCATTCTGGCTTGCTGTCTTCCTTGTTCTCTTCCTTCTCACTGCAGTCTCTCTCTCTCTCTCTGGTGAGCTTGTATCTTGACCTTGGCACACTCTGCTTTTTTCTGTGTCCCTAATAAATCACACTGTCACTGAATACCAGACTGAAGGAGCCGCTTGCTACTTTTTATTTTTAAATGTCTAAGCTTTTCACCCAGCTATTTATTTCTCATGCCAGGTCAAGGTTGACAGTGAGGAACAGACTTTTGTCTGTGTGAAGCTTTGTCCTGATTCGTCTGAAGTGTTTGACCATATGATTGAAGGACATACGTTAAAGTATTTAATTTGTAAAAAAAAAAAAAAAAAAACTATTTGATTTTAGTTCACGAGCTTGCAATTCGATTCTACTCTGATCTTGATTTTATTCATTTGGAGATATTTCTAGTCAAAAGAAATCAAATTGAATATATAGCAAAGTTCTCAAGGAAAAAATCTCTCTAAACTGTAATGCAGTAAACTATGCACAGAACTTTGTCGGGTGGTAAATTACTGTAATCTATACTACTTCTTTTTATTATGGATTTATATAAATATACATTAAATATTGAAGGACATATTGAATTAATATGTAATCTAGTGCATATTGAGCAAAATGTTCTTTCTAGAGTTAATTTTTCTAGTTAACTATGGACACTGGCAATTCTGAGGTAAATGTAACATTACATGACATATTGTTTAAAAGCTGTTTAATTGACATCCTTTTCAGTTAAAAGCTGATTAATAGATTACAGGAAACATAATATATTTCAGTAAGTTGTACTTGTCTTTCAGCATACCTTCTGGTGTTCACTCATGTTTATTTCATGCTGCAACTACTAGTAAAGAGGAAGAGTTGATTGGTTCACTTACCGCTTAAACTGAGGCAATGATCAGTTCACGTGCGCTCCTGAATTGAGGTGGTGACCGCAATGTGTCACCACATTAAAGTGCGCCAAAACTGTATTTATTGTTTGAATTTCAGAATCAGAATCAGAATGAGCTTTATTGGCCAAGTATGTTTACACATATGAGGAATTTGTTGTAGTGACAGAAGCTCCACAGTGCAACAAAAAGACAGCAACAGGACAGGACACAGATAATAAAAGAATAATATACAAATACACAAATAGGCAATGTACACAACAGCAAAAAAAAAAACAATATATAATATGAACAATTATGTATGTACAGGTCAAGTATGTGCATAATTTCATAATAAAATTGACACAATTTGAAAGCTGAAACTTTGTTTCATATCAAAAGTAAGAAATCACAAAGCCTATTGTGATTTATTGGATGAGAGGTGGGCTACAAAATGAATCTTTGGTAAAGTTTTATTCATGCATCAACTAAAAACAGCATAGACAGCAAAAGATTGATTCTTGGAATTTAAAGGGATAGTTCACCCAAAAATGAAAATTCTGTCATGTTGTTCCAAACCCGTAAGACCTCCGTTCATCTTCGAAACACAAATTAAGATATTTTTGATGCATTCTGAGAGCTCTCTGACCCTCCAATGGACAGGAAGGATCCTAACACAATCAAGGCTCAGAAACGTAGCAAGGAGATCGTTAAAATGGTCCATAATTTACGAAGCTACGAGAATACTTTTTGTGCACAAAGAAAACAAAAATAACGACTTTATTCAACAATTCGTCTCCTCCACGTCACCCTGGCACCATTTTGGAGAGTATCACATACGTAAACAACGTATGTATGCGGATATGTCGTTTACGTTTAGATCAAAGCGTAAACAGCGTATCCGTGTACGGTGCTGCTGACACAGAACAGCATACGTTGTTTACGTATGTGATACTCTCCAAAATGGCGCTATAGGATGATGTGGAAGTGACAAATTGTTGAATTGTTATTTTTGTTTTCTTTGTGCACAAAAAGTATTCTCGTAGCTTTGTAAAATTACGGTTGAACCACTGATGTCACATGGACCATTTTAACGATCTCCTTGCTACGTTTCTGAGCCTTGATCGTGTTAGGATCCTTGCTGTCTATTGGAGGATCAGAGAGCTCTCGGAATGCATCAAAAATATCTTAATTTGTGTTCCGAAGATGAACGAAGGTCTTACGGGTTTGGAACGACATGAGGGTGAGTAATTAATGACAGAATTTTCATTTTTGGGTGAACTATCCCTTTAATAATCAATATTGGTTTTATCGATATCGACAAAATCAATATTTTTCAACCCAGCTCAGTTAATTTGTATTGTCTTGATAAGAATGTTTAGTCTTATGTTTTTGTGATCTTCAGATGTGTTTCATTTTTGTGTTTCCAGGATCTGGACGAGGGGGAGTGTAACGGCCTGTCATCGGTGCTAGTGACGCAGGATTACAACGCCGTGAAGGAGGACGAGATCTGCGTGGTGGTTGGTGAGAAGGT
>JAFVLL020039721.1:0-14535 GCA_021397915.2 Tor tambroides | reverse complement strand
TTTAACATTAAGATTTGTACGCATAGAAATTACTAAAGTAGTCAAACCTGTTCATTAGAAGGGGGCGACCCAATACTTTTGGCAATATAGTGTATTTGTATAGCTGTTTATTTAGACATCATGCTGATTAATCACTGACCTAAAACCATCTGTCCACCAAAACTTTCCATCAATATGTGTGGTCTTTTCTTTTCTTTTCTTTTCGTCAAATCACATTTAAGATTTTCATCTTTAAGTAAAGCATTATTATTATTATCAAATTGTGTTGTGACATCCAGAACTCACCTGGTACCTGTTCTCCCACAGATAGTTCAGAGTGATGTCCTCCACCACGTCAGTCTTGCAGAGCTTGTGACCAAACACATCCTTCAGCATCTTGATTAGGTAACGATGATGCTCCTCGCTCATTGCATAATGATGGTTAAAGTCTAAAAAAACAACCTCTTTCTTGTGTAGGTTCAAAAAATTGTTAATGTCATTAAGGCCATCACGTACTTTGTGTCCAAACAGCCCGTGTATAAAGTATATCTCGTGGCCTGGTTCTCCCGGTTTGGAGGAAACACGCAGGTCGAAATAACGTATTCCTCCTTCGAGCTGTTCCCTGAAGGTGAGGTTCTGGGTCATGGACCACTTCTTCATCACCTTCTTGGCCAGAAAGCGGAATATCGCAGCCAAGTGCTTCACATACGCTTTCTGGTCTGGACCTACTGGAGCTTGCTCATCCACCCAGAAGCTGAAGGAATCATGAGAACCTATAACACAAGCATAAAGGCAGCATAAAGACAAAGACATTAAAATAGTTCTACAGTTCATTTAGCCATTATGTCATGACTCTACAAGTTGATTATTAACAATATTAAAGATTTATTGGAAATATCCACCTTTCAATAATCAGTTAGATACTATACAAAATCATAAGATGCAGGTTTGACCATTTAGGACTGTCCTCTAATGAAAACCTAAAAAAAACAAGACAAGTTGACAAAAAAGGGGAGACACATATTTATCATACTGAAAGGATTATGATGTCATCATGACATCATGTTATTTGTTTGGTTGTTTTTTTACATTATTACATTTTGCATTATTTTAATAAGGGTGGATTTTAAGTCTAAAATTAAAATTAATATATTAATATTAATTAAATATTTTTTTAAATATATATAATGTTATTAATATAATTTATAAATATATAAAATATATAAATAATATAACTTCTAGAAATATATGTATTAATTTGTTTAATTTGCATACTTATAATTATATATTATACATTTATATTATATTTATATAATACATAAATATATTGTATTGTTTATATGTATATAATTATTTAATTAAAACGAACAATTAATGAATGTTATGCTTATGTAAATACTAGCTACTACTAATAACAATTAATAATAAATTATCAAAAAATTATATTTATATAATATATATATATTTGTTTATTCAATTACAATGAACAGTTTATTAATTACTGTAATAACTAATAAATACTATTACTAGCAACGACAATAATTAATAATAAGAATAAATTATAAAAATATGAAGATAAATATTGCTAATACAGCAAGAAAATGGAAACAGGGCTAGGCACAGGCCAAAAAGAAAAATGAAAACGATATTAGAAATAAAAATGAGTTTTTGTTTATAAAATGCCTATAATAACACATAGTTCAGTCACTGTTTATACATTATCGTCTGTGCTGTCTTTGCAGTGTAACAAATCATGGCGTTAGAATTTAATAGCTGTAAATGGAAAATAATACCTTGTTTTACTTTTACATGCACTTTAATATTTAATATTTCAGTTAAATGTCAAAAGGGAAAAGACATTCTCTCACCAGGAACCGCCAGGTGCTTGAGGGGCATGGATGTGAGGGCAGGGCACAGGGAGCCCATCCAGTCGGCGTTGGAGGTGTTTCCTGTGGGTCGCGTCTTCATTTCCTGTAGTAAAGCGTTTCAGCTCTAACATTCACGGTGCCAATTCAACACAGATCCAGGCCAAGCCAATCCAGCAATGCTCGTTATCCCCCGCAAAATCATTACGGTCAATCGGGTCATCAACGCGTGATAACAATGATTTAGTCATTATAACATCACTGGATGTGTGAGGAAGACTGCAGATGGAGAGCGAGCTCTTCTACAGAGTTAATCTTCTTAAACCCAAATTACAATCCTCATCCTCCTCCCCGCTTCCCTGCTGGAGTTTAAACGTCTTGGTCAGGGCTGACTGTCCCCGCCCTCTCCTTCTCCATTAGACAGGTAACAGATGGGACACTTCACCTTCAGTACTGCGAGTGGATAGTGTCGTGTTTGAAGAGTATGGCGGTCTAGACATTCACTTTTGACTTATTGACCACACCAATGATTGTGATCAGTGGATACATTTCAGCATTTGCAGCAGTGAATAATTAAAATAGTAGAACATTGATGTAGCCACTATAAAGAAAATAATTAATTAAATCCTGTCTTCAGCATTATTTTGTTCTTTGGCACTGTGCGTGCATATGAATCTTTTGAATAATTTCACTAAAAAGATTCATCATGTGGGGAGGAGGCAACAAGTGATTGCATACATTGAATCATTCACTCAACCGATTCATCTCTGAGTGGATTTTTTTGAAAACCACCCCTTCTTTTCCCCACTTCATAAATGAACTTAGAATTATGGCTTCATTCCTATATACACTTTCAAGGCTATTACATTAGCTAATTTTTTTTTTCGAGTTTAGTGACTCATAGTATACTACCCTTCTGAAATTTTTTAATACATTTCATCTTGATTTCTAATTCAAATTTAACAGCTGCCGTAAAATGTATAACTTATAGTTGTCTGCCTTATGTATTTGTAACTGTGTATTTTGGTAGGCTAACTTTTGTTCACTTAAAGTGCCCCATTATGGATTTTTGAAAATTACATTCATGCAGTGTGTAACACAGCTCTAAGTGAATGAAAACATCCTGCAAAGTTTTAAAGTGCACCATGTATAAAGTTATTAGGCTTGTTTGAGATGCGCCTCCCCTCGCCTGAAATAGGCGAGAGTAGGCGGCTGCAGTGAGGGGAGGAGTGAAATAAGTGCATAATTACATGAAATCAGATTAAAAAAATTAAACATTTTAGCAGAGAACGCAGCATCACGGTTGTCTGAACCAATGAGCTGTGTCGTCAGTCAGTCGTTTGCCATCATGCTTTTGATCAGTGCAGTCGGTGGAGAGCAACTGCGCTCGACTTCTATCCGACACAGCCGCCTCGCCGTCGCGAGAGTTTTTTGGCACACGTCAGCATGACATCAGAGCAAGCCGGACGTAACTCGGATACTTTTCTAACCGGCATGCATCTCGCGGTGATCACCGGTGATCGGTTCTGCGCAGATTTTGCTCTTCTCAAACAAGCCTATAATGTCTCTCAAAAGAAAGAGTCGCCTCTGAATCATTGAAACAAGTTGTTTTTAAAACGAATCTCAAACCGTTTCATGTTGACGTCAACATGAAACATTAGCATATTGCCCGCCTACTTGTTGGTCTTTTCGCATGAAAATGTAAATTCATTCTTTGCCACTAGGTGATGCTTTCAGAGCGGTAAAAATAGCTGTTTCTCCGGTAACGCTGTACACGATGCAGCACTGCACTCACAAATGCTGCTTTATCGGGCATTACAGGCATGATGAAATTAAAATGAGACCAATCACCGCAGGTTAGCATCACGCAAAGGAGGGGTTTGGAAAAATGAATCGTTGAACGAATTGTTTGGGAGTCGATGAGCAAGTAAGGTAAAAATTAATGCATATTATAAGACAATGAAAGTGTTTTTTGACCTTGCATGCATGTCAACCTGTTGGGGACTAGCTCCCAAAACCAAAATATGAACCTTTCATTACCCATAATAGGGGCACTTTAAAGCCTGTTTTGTTTGTACATTGTTTGATTTTCAATTAAAAAAGAAGAAGAAAAAAAACATCTCCGAGTTGACCGAAACAATGCAAGACTGTGAGACTCCGAAGTGTGCGTGCATCATAAGTGTTTTCATAATTTTCAGCAAATATCTGTCATTTTTTTCCGCTTCAATTTTTGCTCATCCTTCAGTTTGAACTGGAATTTATCAACGTACAGAAAAAAAAAGATTAAGAGAAAAATTATAACCAAGCAGTCACAACGATTCGTTCACTTAAAAGAATCTTTTAAAAACACAAATTCGTTCATTACTATAAGGCTGAAAGCAGGTGCAAACCTTCCTATCTTTTAAAAGCCTTTTATAAGAATTAAAGGGAACAAAGCATGATTTGTAAATAAACTGCCAGCCTATTTAAAATGAGGTAACGTACATCATACAAATGTTTACGCGACTGAAACTTAATTTGAATGTTAAATGCCTGAAAGCTCATTAAGAGAATGTTTCCGATGAGCGTTTTAAATATGCATCCGACAATGTTTTTATAAGATAAAATAGAATAATTTCATTTTAGTTGAATTAAAACAGTATTATACAGAGCTTCAGCCGTGACGTTGTGTTTAGCTACTTGATGATTTTGACACTTCCTTTGACCACAAACCTAGTAAGCAAACTCACACACACGCAAATCGACTTCCTGTGTAACAGTATAGGTTTGCGCAGTATTTTTCATAGCCAGACGGAAAGATGCTTAGACTGTCTCGCTGTGTATCATAATTTCTGTGCGTGGGCATGAAGGAAGATTCTCTCCACTAAGCGGACTTGTGGAAGAAGACGTGACGTATTAGTATTCTTTGTGCAAACAGACTTGCGTTGACAACACACTCCTCACACGTGCGATGTGAAACATGGACCATCCAGCGTATCATGGGCCGATAAGCAAACAGAGATGTGAGGAGCTGCTCGGCAAGAAAGGACGGGATGGAACATACCTCATTAGGGAAAGCGAGACCATTCAGGGAGCTCTCTGCCTTTGTGTGTAGTGAGTGTTTTTGTCTTTCCTATTAACATTATTATCATTTTTAAGAAACAGATTGTTGATGACTTTATCAAGGAATTATTTTGGAATACTGTGTTCTTTATGGTGCAATCTCCCGCTTCGTCTAATTTCCTTGCTGCCATCCGATATGCTATAGTATTTACTTAAGTGAAAGAATGAATTTAGACTAAAAGATGGATCAAACTGATTTTCTGCTTTATTAGTTTAGTAGCTACCACCATCAGGAAAAAGAATTGACAGCTGATAGTTTTGAGAAAATAATCACACATGTACTAAATGCAATAGATATTTGTCTTGTTGACTACTATTTGGAACTCCTTGAAGTATGTAAATAAATATAAACTCAGCAGCTCAGACATGGAAAGCAGCTCTTTAGAATGAAGGCTGACGTTGATTAGTATTTAAATATTTTAATATCTGACAGTGTTTTCTAATTTTGTTTCTATATCTCAAAAATCAGCGACTTGTACATCTTTGAATATTTGTTTTCGTATCTTTTATAATGAGAATATTTATGGGAAATTAAGCAGAGAATGTGTAATTCTTTCGTTAAAGTGCATTTTCCAACCTAGTATTATTTCTAAATTGGTCCAGTTTTTAGCCCTGATATTATGTTGCGGTTTAATTTGACCTGTTTTAATTTTTGAGTTGTTGGTAATGCTTCGAAACCTGAAGTCTGATGTGTTGTGGAATGTACATACAAAATTTAGATTACGATTATGTTGTTCTTTTGAGGTCAGTTTGAACCGCATATTTCAGCTGCACAGACCTGAAATAAAAAAGTGATGTATGTAAAAAGTACATTGAATACGCTGGGAATGTAACCCAGGTTAGCGCCATGCTCTGCTGTTTGATCTTCAGGACAACATATGGAAGTGTTTTTCCACACCACTTCTGTTTAATATCACACGTTCTCATTTATTGTTTGTGATGGTTGAGAAGTATAAATGTTTAAGATTTGCTGTTTTTACCAGATGTGTTTTGTTTGTTTTTCATTATGGTGAATCCAATTAGGATCAAAAACACAATATATATTTCGATATTTCATCATCCACATTGTAGTTGACCTTCTGAAGAGGAACATCTGTTAAACTATAATAAATTAGATGCCGTAGGCAGGTTTCATAGTGAAGCACACGCATATTTATAAAAAAGCGGAAATAACCAGCTTGTATCAACGGTAAACGAGAACTGGTAGATCCGGTAATTGCACATAAAATATGAAAATATGACAGACTATGCAGCGAAACATATATACTTATGAAATTTAGACTATGAATATAGGAAACTACAGTGGAAGTGGCAACTGGACATGTAGGAGCCATTCTAGTGATGTTAAAATTAGAAACAATTCATGGGGCCCACAACAATTTCAAAATTTTCTGTATTAAAAAAAAAGTAATGTGCCCAGAGCAGTATACTGTATAGTCAGGAGATGCAGAATAACTAAATTCCTTCCTGGTACTTCACAAAGAGTGTGTTCTACTGTTATTGCATTCTGCTTGCATCTTTTAATTGAGGCTACATCAATTCATATGGACGTTTTTGGCAATTTCATTTTGTTCATTTTGTTCATGTCCTGAATGGCACACGTTTAATATGCTTTCCAGTTAGAAGTATTTCAAATGTCTCTTAAGAAGACCCCTGTGTTATGTTACATTCTAGGGAACGAATCCTGTGTGATTGTATATCATTTGCACGTCAGTGATCCGAGTGTTACAGTTCACTATTTTCAGTGTGTTCTGAATGTTTTCAGATAATATATGCTAAGACTGAAATGAGCTCCAAATATAATTTCTCTAGAAGTCTTTGAATGGTAAATAAATGTTGCCTTATGTAATGGAACTCAGCTATAATCTATACGTATTACTGTTATTGTGTTAAGACAAAAACAAACAAACAAAAAAATGTAAGGCTAAACTTTGAAAATCGCACAAAATCAGCACTAAAATGAGTGAGTCTCTTTGTCCTTGCATAGCAGCTAATAAAAAAGAAACTTTAATGAAGAGAGAACTGAAAGTCTTATCAGCGAATCTAAGATTAAACCGAACATAGCATGCCATTTCCAGAAAGTGACTAAGAAAGTGTCGTCTAAGATACAGCTTGATATACAGAATGATACAGATGTTAAAGTATACAGTAACCATGCTGTCTTTTTACTGTGTATATGTTCGGTGTTTTCGTAGAGGCCAGGGTTTTTGCAGGTTTTATGCAGGTAAAAGTAAAGCTTTTAAAAACCTTTTTAAAACCAAGTAAATGAAATGGAAAACAGTACAACAATATGGTTTCTAGATGTCAATGTCTTGTATTAGCAATGCTTAAAAATAGCTTTAGAATATGAAAATAACTGTTATCATACCTTCTGATCTGTTCTTCATTAGTATTTCTGTATTGTTTTCCAGTGCATATGTCCAAAGATTCTTAAATCAAAATATATTTACTTATACAAAATGACATAAGATGAGAAATTGAGCAGATTAATTAATGATCAAAAGAAGAACAAATATCTGCCAATGGACTTCGTAAAAACAACTTAATTCAAAGGGCCAACAAGTTTTCATACCCCAATTATAAACTCAATTAATTTTTCCAATTTCTCAGAAAACGACGTCAGTTTGTGTATCAAGTAAATCTTGAATAAAGGATGTTTAGATACTTGTATTGGAAAACAAAACAAAATAATGCTGAAGATTTATTGCCATGACTTTAAGAGCTTTTAGACCTTTTTACACTTTAATTTGTAGAAGGGCAAATTAAAAGTTTTTCAGTCCCACAGAAACCCTGACTATCAAACCCCAAGGTTATAGTCTTGCATAATTCAAGTTTTAATGTTTTTGATTTAATGTAAATGAACTATGTTCACTTAATTAATTACTTATTTACTTATGCATTTTTGCAGCAAACAAAAAGTGGTCTATACTTACAGGATCCTCCAAACCCACACTGGATACTTCACTCTACAGGTAGGATACACTTAAATACGTATTCTGTGTTGGATAAATTTGGCACGACAAAATAAATCTAAACTGATCAATTACATAAAAGGCATATCATTAAATGATTCTTATTTCTGTTTACTCTTTATTCACTGCAGTAATCTTATCGGATTGTGTTGGTTTGAAAACAAATACAATTGATATGAATAAATATATAAATATAAATGAATGAAATTCATTATAATGTCACAACACAATTTGTTTCAGGCTAGCTCAGGTGTAGAGGAAAATTTTTTCAAGACGTTGAAGGATCTTATTCGTCATTACAAGCAAAAGAATCAAGGACTTGCAACACACTTATATCGTTCGCTGAAAAGAAAAACACTGCAAGATCAGCCTTTGCAATGTGTGGAACCACTAGTGCCTAATGAGGAAAATGACTATGAAAGTGAGTGTCGACTGTTACAAAATAAGAGATTAGCAGTTATGAGACATTACCAATGTCATAACAATGACAAAACATTATCAGACAATTACAATTAGCAGCCTTGCTTCTCTATCTTTGACAGAAAATCGAAATGAACTGTGAACACTTCTTTTTGTCTCTCTCAGATGTTGATTGCTCGGGGGAATATGTTGTTGTTCTGCCGGACTGATGTAGTCACAATGTGACGTTCTGACTGGATAACTGGATCAGCCAATATGAACAATATAGATGTGCTATTACGGTTTCCAAGAACTTTCTGGCCATTTTCACCTCAAATATGGGAAATACATGTGGAATGGCATTACTTGAATCACATATGATATGAATTTTATAGAAGCCTGTTCCTACTACGGAATAAAAAGGTAATTGCAACTTTTCATCTCGCAATTCGGATGTTGTTTCTCACAATTCTGAGAAAAAAAGTCAGAATTGCAAGATATAAACTCAGAATTGCAAGGAACAAAGTCAGAATTGTGAGATAAAGTTGCAATGACCATTTTTATTTATTTGTATTTTTTATTCTGTGGCAGAAATGGGCTTTCGCAGGGTTTTGGTATCATTCATTCATCACAAATTATAGTATCATAATCATTTGAGTGAAAAGTTTAATTGAAAAATGAACATGGTTTTCAGAATGTCTTGGTATTTGTTATTGCTTTAATGACAAATGATTTAATGTACAGAGAAGCTCACATGGTCTGTGTCACATGTTTGATTTAGTGTCCTAGAAATAGTGCAAAATATTAAATATTGTTTATTTAATTTACAGCATTCTAGAAATTCTAAAACTTTAGTTAAAAAACTAGTTTTTTTAACCTGGCCTCAGACTTCTAAAGTCCATTGTTTGTCATTGGCCAATAAAGTCTTGTTGGTTGGAATTGTAATACTAATATGGATGGGAGAGAAATGTTACGTTTGTATTTTGTGCTTGATGACCTGCTCATAACTCAAGATCAAAGAAGAGATTTTTGATTGTGTATGTTTTTTGTTTTTGTTTTTTTCTTTTTGTGAAAAGAGAATGTGTATCTGTAGATTGTATGTACAGTTTATAACTACTATCTAATTCTGTCAAACAGTGTCTATAATAGTGTATCCTGTGTAAATGTCACGTTCCATATAAATGGGCTGTCTTTAGGTTTTAAAATGTAAATATATATTCTATTTTCTTTACCACAACTTAAAATAGATGGGCCCACATTAGACAGTCAAACAGTTTCCATTACGCTGTTCTATGTGGTCAAAGACAGCAAGTGATGTAGCCTCATGATGTTATAGTCTGATTTTAAGTTTGGTTGGTGTCTTTAATAAATCACTTATAGAAAAATAAATAATTAAAAATCAGTAATTTGATTGTATTTCTCCAAGTGCTTCATGTCTCATTATAAATGACTAAATATTTTCTTTTCTTTAAAAAGATTAGGGGCAAGTTGCATAAGCACAGCCGCTATGTTAAAACCATGTCTTTAGAACTAGTCAAACCAACTAGCAATTAACCAAGGGATACTCAGTCTTACCATTCCCATTTTTATGTAACTGTAATTGACTTGAAAAGGTTAAAACCAGTCTTAAAGAAAAAATAAATTGACTTATAGGACTAGTAAAAAGTAGTTTATTCTACTGGCTACAGATAGCTAGATTATTACTTTTATCATTTATTGAGACCGTACCTATAGGTCATAATTATAGGGGATAATTTTTGTGGGAATGATTTAAAGTCGTGGCCTAATGGATAGAGAGTTGGACTTGTAACCCGAAGGTTGTGGGTTTGAGGCTCAGGTCCGGCAGGGATTGTAGGTGGGGGTAATGAATAACCAGCACTCTCTCCACCCTCAATACCACGACTGAGGTGCGACCCTTGAGCAAGGCACTGAACCCCCAACTGCTCCCTGGGCACCGCAGCATTGGCTGCCCACTGCTCCGGGTGTGTGTTCACTACTGTGTGCATGCACTTGGATGGGTTAAATGCAGAGGACAAATTCCGAGTATGGGTCGCTACACACCAGAGGTGTAAAGAGTACCTGAAAACCATACTTGAGTAAAAGTACAGATACCTTACAATGAAAATGACTCCACTACAAGTTACAAGTCACCAATTCCAAAACAACTTGAGTAAAAGTAGAAGTATCAGTTTAACAGTGGCAAGTATTTTACTTATACTAAATATAGGCTCAAAGATGCACTAGTCAAAGACATGCAGTCAAAAACTGCTTAACATTGTGGAGAAGCTGGGAAAACAGGCAGGAGGCAAAGATCTATGTGCAGGGATTTCATGGAAAAACTAGAACAAACAATAAGCCAAAAACCACAGACAACCATTACATTCAACAACTCACAAAGAACTAAAGCAACACTAGGTCTGTATATACAGTCATGGCCAAAAATATCGGCACCTAGGATCAAAGAAGGCTGTGAAAATTAATCTGCATTGTTAATCCTTTTGATCTGTTAAAATTGGCCAAAAATCTAACTTTCATCATTGAATAATAAAATTTAAAATGAAATATCATTGTGAAATAAATGTTTTCTCTAATACACATTGGCCACAGTGTAGGCACCCCTTTTTATTCATGCTTTGAGAACCTCATTTGCCAGTTTAACAGCTCTAAGTTTTCTCCAATAATGCCTGATGAGGTTAGAGAACACCTGACGAGAGATCAGAGACCATTACTTTATCCAGAATCTCTCCAGATCCTTCAGATTCACAGCTCCATGATGGTGTTTCTTCTCTTCAGTTCACCTCACTCATTTTCTACAGGGTTCAGGTCAGAGGACTGGAATGGCCATAGCAGAAACTTGGTTTTGTGCTCAGTGACCCATTTTTGCGTTGGTTTTAAGGTTTGTGTTTGGATTATTGTCCGGTTGGAAGATCCAAACATGGCCCATTATAAGATTTCTAACAGCGTCAGTCACTTTTTGATTTTTTATCTGTTGGTATTTGATAGAATCAAAAATGCCATGTGTCTAAACAAGATGTCCAGGACCTCCAGCAGAAATATAGGCCCACAAAATTAAAAATACAGCAGTATATTTCATTGTACACATGGGGTACTTTTTATCCCTGTGTTCACCAAACTCATCTTGAGTGTTTGCTGCTAAAAAGCAAATTTTTTAGCTACATCTGACCATAGAAGCCAGTAAAATTTGAAGTGCCAGTCGTGTCTGATAACTGAATATGCTGGAATTTGTTTTTGCATGAGAGCATTTTCTTTTCTTGATTTTTTTCTTCTTCTTGAAACCCTCCCAAAAACCATGTGGTGTAGGTTTGATATATTTTTTTTAAGGTTTTCTGACCCTGAGACTCAACTATTTTCTGCAGTTCTCCAGCTGTGGCCCTTGGAGAGTCTTTAGCCACTCAAACTCTCCTTCTCACCGTGCATTAGGACGATGTAGACACACGTCCTCTTCCAGGCAGATTTGTAACATTTTCTGTTGATTGGAAATTCTTAATTATTGCCCTGATGGGATAAATTTCACTGCTTTAACCTCTTTCTTAAAAGCCCTTCACTAATTTGTGACTCAATTATCTTTTGCTACACATCGGAAATATATTCTTTGGTTTTCTCTGTTGTGATGGATGATTAAGGGGATTTGGGCTTTGTTTTCCCTCCTATTTATATTTATATTTCTATTTATATTTCTGTGAAACAGGAAGCCATGGCTGGATAATTGCATATTCGTAATCACCCTGGAGTGCTCAAAATTGTGAATATGAATGGGAATATACTTCAGAGATATTTTACTCATAAGAATTTCTAGGGGTACCAATAATTGTGTCCAACATGTATTTGAGAAAAACATTTATTTCATAATGATATTTCCCCCCATTTTAAATTGTTATTATCCAATGAAAGGTTCGATTTTTGTGAATTTTTAAAATAAAAGATCAAAAGGATTAACAATGCAGATTAATTTTCACAGCCTTCTTTGATCATATTTACCAAGGGTGCCGATATTTTTGATAATGACTGTATATACAGGAGGCTAACAAGCTGAACAAGATAAGATACAAACTGACTACAAAAACCACAGGAAACAGGAAGTGACATAAAAGTCCAGGGCAAGAGCTGGAAAATGCAACAAAACAAGAAGAAATTGTGATTTGTGAGAAGAGCAATCACACTTATTTTCTAAAACCAAAATAAAACTGAACACCTCAAAATTGCAAAAGCAAAAAAACAATAACCTTCAAAAAGGTCTCTTCAGTATAAAATAGAAATAAAATAATGTCAGGTAAAATTAAAAAGTCAGTCATCTTGCACTGAATGTGCTGGTTTCGGCCTCATTTCCAGCCGGAGTCATGTCCTCATCTCATATAAAAAACACATGTGATTCACAAGTACTTGCTAAGGAGCTCACATTCACGTAAAGTAACCTTGTTGACAAGTTTGGGTAAGGGCAAAATGCACAAGATGTACTTTCAGTGCCCTGTAGTTGGCGATATCACATCTTTTGTAGCATAAATAAACTGCTGCAGAAAAGCTAGGTACCATGCAAAATGTAATTTGTAACTGCAACACTCATTTCAAATGTAGTTGAGTAAAGAGTACAGATACTCATTCAAAAATGTAGTGAAGTAGAGAGTAAAAGTTGCTAATATCTTTGATACTCAGTACAACTACAAAGTATCCGAAAAGATACTTAAGTACAGTAATTAGTTACATTTACTCAAGCACTTTACACCTCTGCCACACACCACTTCCCTTTCCCCTTTCTAAAAATGCTTATATGAACAGTTTAACTGACTAGTTTAAAAACACAACTACTGACAGTTTGTATAGCCTACTGACAATGTTATCCTTTATCAAGTTTGTTTAGGGATCTGAAATACAGATGACTCAAAAACTTGATCCAAATATAGGCTACACTAAAATGACGTCCACGACTCAGTATGACGTAATTACGTCAGTGCGTTCTGGCTCTCAACCATTTTTCTTAGAAAGGGGGTTTAAGCTTTCCTAAGAACATTTTAAAAAGAGCAAAACACCCACTGATTCATTAATTATGCTCTGTGCTGCTTCGTAAAAATGTTGTATCCTATATTTGAAACGTAAATATTTAGACATATTTGTAAATGTTTCTAGTGTCCCCCTCCGCTTTTGGCTAATGAACTCTTCCGGCGATTCGAAGTGTTAGCGGGAGGAAGTTGCTGTTGTAGCTGACAGTGGGGAACTTAATTTAACCTTTTGAGTAAATACTACGTAAAATAAAATACTAGTAAATATCATTGTTAAAATAGAAATCACCTCCATGCTTGATGAAAACGTTGTACGGGAATACGATATATCTGTTATTTAATCTCAGTAACAGCGTTTATTATCAACTAGCATAGCCTACTGTATGTTTATAAAACTTAACGTTACCGAGAAAGTGTTTGGATTGTATCCTACTTCGGTCAATGAATATTTTTGTTCAAGGCCGCCATTGACCGTCCTTGGGTGTAAAGATGGATGTATCAACCTGTTTGAAGTCATTTCTGTTGGCCATTCGTCAGTACAGAAATAACAGAAGTGCTTTAAATGCTTCACAGCTGCAGAAACACATTGAAGTGAGTAAAAAACATTTTTGTTGGGTTATTGAAAACAACCCGTTTTATTTGTGTGATCCAATCCAATCATTTAGTTACCTTCAAGTTGTTCCAAAGTCCAAAAGACTTTTTAATTCTCATATGAAACACAAAAGGAGATATTAGGAAATGACAGTCAATAATCAATTCCTTTCATCATTTCCATACAATGAAATTGAATGGTGACTGAGGCTGTCATTCATCTCCTTTAATGTTTTGGAAGGAAAAAAAGCTATTCCTTAAATATTCAACAACATTTTCTTCTAATTATATTCTAAAAAAGGGGGTTTTAATCTTTTGGATGCCACAGACCCCCAAAATATTATCCTCATGCGAAGGACCCCCATCCTAAAATTGAAAAAGCAGCTATATATTATTTTATGTATAAAGGCCCAAAATTAATATTATAAATATATTTAAAAATATTAGAAAAATAATTTGTTTCTATTGTTACATTCATTTAGCACACTATAGTACTATACTGTTTTATTTATTACTGTATTATTTGTTTATGAATTTGCTTATATATATATATATATATATATATATATATATACACACACACACACCGTGTATGTATGTATGTATGTATAT